>OX375762.1:8609274-8739274 GCA_947359385.1 Chesias legatella | reverse complement strand
GTTTCATCACACTACTTTGTGGTAAGGGCTAAGTTATTGTTGTGTAAGTCCCCCAATATTATGACAATATTTGGCCATAGGTCTGAGCTTCAGTGGCTTGATTAGTCCTCCTGTAGTCCAGCTATTTTGTCTGTAACAGGTACTTACGTTCACGATATTGGCATTGTAAAGGACATAAATGTTTGCAAATTGGCAGTTGGGAGAGCACATGAGACCATAGTTTTGCAACAAACGGTGATATAGACAGAATAAAACCATTGCGTTACAACAGTAGTTCGTATGAAATGATGTCGCTCTGCTCAACCACACACAAAACATCTTGTAATATCGTATTTCAGAATATTATGTAGTCATAAATGTAATATAGACCTAAGTACTCAGATTGTTACAAGGATCGTGCTCGCGAAAAAAGGAAGCTCTCATTTAGGAGTTTCCCCATGGAGGGTCGGATAGGGTTTGAACAGGCGTCAAACTTAGCGATAAGTACGCGTGACCTTATGTTTTGAATATTATTGACGTTTCCAAGCCATTTCTTTATCAATTCTATAGAAATAAAGTTTTTGACTTCGAAATGCAGATTTGCAAAATAGACTTACGATATTTCCAGTGTCAGGATCGTAGAAGCGCTGCATGAGCTGCAGAATGGTGGATTTGCCGCAGCCTGAAGAGCCGACGAGTGCTATTGTCTTGCCCGCCTCCACCTTCAGATCGATGCCCCGCAACACTTGCTGGTGCAGGCGCGTCGGGTATGAGAACTCAACCTCCTTTAGAGAAAAGTTTCCGGTTGCAACCTGAAATTATAATTCATAAGCAAATAAATTTGTCCTTAATTAGTACCTATTGTCTTTAAATATAAAATGTTTATTTATGATTCAGTGTATGATGTCGTAGAATAACATGTATTATCTTAATTCGTTGATAAGTGATATTTTCAAAAGCTGGAAAACTGCCTTCTTTTCCTCGGAAGGGAAAAAATTGAAAATATTTCAATTTTTAAGGTGCAGTTGAAGGAAATTCTTACCCAATCCATTTTATCCTTGATTCTGCTCTCGGTTTTGACCTTTGGCTCTCGGTTGATGATAGAGAGTATCCTTGCCCCGCAAGCCTTCGCGGAGTTAAAGCTTGGCGCGTAAACTAATGACTGACCCAGCATGTAAGCTCCATACATTACGGCTTCGGTAACCCTTTAAGATAAATGTGAAATATTGAAGTTTATTCGTTAGGAATCTATTTTCGTATAGTACGTAAAGTAGATTGGGAGCAAAATAGAGTGTTAACAAAAAGTGTGGTCGTTATGTTGCCCCTCCACGTAACATATATGAGCGCCTTATACTGAATACGCGGCAGTTTTATTATTTTATCAAATGGTAACTTTTTTTGTAATTATAATGTCAAAAAACTATTTCCGGCTTCCTAAAGCAATGGCTAGAGGTGATGCGATCACAATTACTACGCGACTGAACTAAGCGAGAGTGTAACGGTTGCATTAGGCACAAGCTCGAGGTTTTTTCACCGCGGTTTTTCACAGACGGGAGTGTACAGATATTGCGAGCAATATTTATTCTAGCAGCAGGCTCACCATAACCTACAAAAAATGCTAAAATAATCAAGTACGGAAGTTTGGGACTTGTTGACAAAAAGTTTAACTACACTAAAAAGTACTTACAGCAGTACAATCTTGTATTCAAGTTCGCCAATAGAGACCAAGTAGGCACCGTAGACGACGGCGCAACAGTATGAGATGAAAGGCACATAGATGCCCAGGCCGAGTACGAGGCCACGCCAACGACTCTTCTTCGTGACAGCTTTGCATGCTTCGCCCAACGACTCGTGAAACTTGTCTAGGAACAACTTTTCAACACCTGAAGGATAATTGATATTTTGGTTAACACATTACAACAAATAGTTATTAAGGTAACAATTGAGCTTATATCTCAAGTGTTTGCTTGGAAGTGCTGACAGTTTCAAATCAAAGTTCAAAGTCAAATTTTTTCACACATTAAATGTTGCAATTCCGCACTACATGGGACAATTACAGTCTGGCTAAAAGTTTATTTTAATTTATTTTATATATAATAATTTATTATATATATAATAATTTATTATATATTTAATTGTCTGAAATAAAGAATTATTATTATTATATACGTACCTAAGCTTTGCACAGTTTTAATGCTGACAACGGCTTCAGTTGCAATAGCCGTCGCAGATTCCATAGCGTCGCGTTCATCAGCTTGTGACTTTTGCGAAATAATCCCTTCCATCCAAATACTGCCAACCATCTGAAAAACAATCATATACTATCGTTACAAGATATCTTTACAAATGGAAAACATCGTGAGGAAACCGACATGTCCTAGAACTAAAAATTCGAAGACATGTGTCGAGTGCACGAAAGGAGCCTCTTTGAGGCGCACTTACAATCCTTTCACCACACTGGTACGACAGAACCGGTGACTCGAAAAAAAAAAGAAAGAAAGAAGTTACAAATCACTTCTTGGTAAAAAACAAATCGAACAAAATTAAGAGATATAAAATAATCGCGTGCTGCACCACACACGTGATCTTACTCTCACTTATCGATTATCGAATCGCCACCTAAGAAGTTCCACTTCAATAATACTTACAAGTGGCAAGAAGACTGTTGAAACAAGAGTCAATTTCCAGCTGTAACTGATTGCCATGAAAAATCCGACCGCCACAGAACTGAACCCCTGAAGGATCAGACCGATCCTCAAGCCAGTGGCACCCTGGACTTCAGCAGTGTCTCCGCTTAACCTCGCGCACACAGCACCAACTGTGTTGCATTCCTTGTCGAAATATCCGATTTCCTATAACGATATCAATGTTTATACACAGCAATTTTGAATTGTTATTTCTTTAATACGATGACTATCTACTCGACTTGAAGGAGTTCCGTTACTGTTCTTAGCTTTCCAATCGATATCAAGCATATTTTTGGAGAAAAGTTCAACAAAAAACCCTTCTAACCTATTTCTGGTATCGGTTTCCAAAAGATACATCCACCGCAATACAAACTAATGCATAGTTTATAACAATTGAAATTGTAACGACATATGGTATCCGACGTGTATTATTAAGACACCACAACATCTATTTCAATCATTAAAATATGATATATATTATATAATAATATGTATTAATATTAGCATACTTACTTGTCTTAGCAGCGCAGAGAAATATTGATGTCGCAGTCGTGTGGTCATTTTGAGTCCAGCGCTTGTGAAAGTGGTGCTCTGAAGACACATGGATATTCCGGCAACAGCTGCGACTACCAAAAACAGCCCCGAGTAAAGATCAGCCATGTACAGCATTTCATTGTGGTCAGGTAAAATAAATATCTGAAAGAAACAGAAACGAATTCACCAAATCTTATCCTGTAAGCAGCCTTTTAACATATTAGACGCACAATAATACTTACTCCACTAGTGTAACCGAAGAGCATAGCAAATAACGGAAAGCAAGCGCCCTGTATGAAAGCGGCTATGGATCCGACTGTAATGTAAACCCATTCCGGCGAGTTCAATTTCAACAGATCCCAATCCGAGATTGCCTTTATATCCTGTAAATACAAAAGGCTTTTTAGGGTTCTGTAAGTAAGAAGAATATGTAAATATTTACACAAAATAGATGTACAGAAAGAAACAGTTTATTTTGTTTTTACGAATATTCCTTTGGTTTATTACAAAGTCTTCATCTACTGGTAACTTATTAAATATCTGTTATAATTTTGTTGCGTGTATCATTATGTTAAGTAAAGGATTTGTGTTATTCTTTATGTGTTTGGCTCTGCTATTTATGCTTATTCTATCGCCTTGTTTCTCTTCTATCTTCTCTTCTTATGTATGGCTCGCTGTCTCTTGGTCCACTTCCGTGGACGTTATATTCACCTCATCTTCGTCTCCTTTATCTTCCAGTTCAGGTTCAAAGTCGTTGTTGTAAACGAAGTTCGTATAGGCCGCCGATACAACCGACGAGATGGAACCCCGAGGTGTCATCCAGTCCCGTGAGTCTATAAAAAATCCAATATTGAAGGCCATTTCTAAATATTAAGTTAAATCAATTTCCACTTCCAAATTTTTTGTTTCATTCCAGCGGTTGCAGCGCAGGTTTCCTCCAAGGTAATTTATTTCTAACATTTATGAGCACAATAGGTATCATTAACTCAAAATTATTTCTACCTACTACCTACATTAGGCACAACGGATCTTTGTCCCTCTGAAGTTGGCTGCAAGTAGCTGCGCTGAATTGCGGAGTAAAATTATAAAATAAACATAAATAGAGCGAAACATTAAGTTAAAACATAACGATCTTGTTTGATTGTTTTGATTATCGAGTTTAACTTTGGAATCGTGCAGCGCTATCTCGCTTACTTTACGCAGTACACTCGACAACAAACCGTTTTAACTGTCGGATCTCGGCCTCGTTATGAGGATGCTTGTTTCTAATGAAATGACTAAACTTATAATTCTGATTATATCAAAAATATTATGGCTTTTATACCTAGGCCAAACAGAAAAACAACATGTCACGCTTGCAGTCCGCCATATTTTTATTTATTGGTTTGTGCTGCTCTCCTTCGCCAGAAATAAAAATATTTTTCCATAGTTCACGGCCCACGGCTATACACACCTCTGTGTGCATAACCGTGGGCTATGCACACAGTGGTCCATGCATTCTTAAACCATTTCCATTGTGATCTGTGTCGGGTCTCTAAAATCTGTACTCAACACGTTTCCGCACAACTGTATATGCACAATCGTGTCTTGAACCTAACTTCGGAGAGACAAAGAACTTTGTGATTTCTATACTATTCAAGGACTGTCCACGCTGGTGGAATGGCTGGAATGCTAGAACGAATAAGCGATCACATTACCCCTCTTGGAGTGATGCCTGTGCAGTTTCCTTGTGGATATTCGTTTAATATCGGTTCTGGGTGACTGGATTGTGGACGGACTTTCTTCTTCAATGGGCTCTTCTAGTACCGGTTCGATTTCTTCGACTTCTTTGTTCTCATTGCCTCTCGTGACCAGTTTGTGGTAGAAGCCTGGAAAATGTTAACAAATTTTGGCATCGAATCTTCAGAGATGCTGAAAATAATCAATTTTTTGGGATCATCGATGTCTTTCTTCCCGTTTTATTACCTTGGTTTTTCACAAGTTCATCGTGGACTCCTTGCTCTATAATAGCTCCCTGATCCATACATATGATTCGATCTGCATTTACTATCGTTGACAACCTGCCAAGTACAAAAATACATGTTTTATTTATATGATCCATTAGCAATCGCTGGCGATTGTAGGTAAAGATATTCCGACGAGTGTAATATCTAGGTCTAGGTTATGAACTGTCCAAATAACTAGTCTCCAACAGGCAGAACAGGCTCTAAGTAAGACGCAAAAATACCATTGAATTTTGGCTCACACCTGTGTGATACCATCATGGTTGACTAAAGATGTTTTGTACGCTTTCTCGACTGTATGATGATAAGCTAATAGGTAGTAGCACCACACTACACCTGGATTGGGAACTAGATTCGAGACTAGATTACCTTTAGGTATACAAAGACATTGTTTTAGGTACATAATTTTCGATTATTTGTTGATTTTTCATAGTTTTTAGGTCGCAATGAAATCCAACATCAGAATCACTTTTATATTTGGAATTTTAACCATCGTTTATTTTATTTATAATCTACTAAATACATAATTTGTATTGTTTTACTGCCATAATATTTCTAATTTTATATATAAATATATGTACAAAAAATATTATTTTTAAATTTATTTATGGTAAAACAGACATCCGTACTTCACACATACTCCTGGCTCCAACGGAAGATCAGCGCTGGAGTGCATTATGTAACCTAGCAAAATATTCTGAGATGGCTGCCCTTGCCATTATCAAAAAAAAATGTTTGTGTTCACCTGTGCGACACCATGATAGTAGTGCGGCCCAGGCTAGCGCGGTCGAGCGCTGCTTGCACCTGGCGTTCGGAGTGCGGATCGAGTGCGGAAGTAGCCTCATCCAGCAGAAGTACGGCTGGCTCCCTCAGTAGTGACCGCGCGATCGCAATGCGCTGTTTCTGCCCACCAGATAGTGAAGCGCCTCTCTCACCGATCACCGTGTCGTAGCCCTACACACAGATACCTGTTCATACTAGTCTAACCGTTATATCAAATCTGGCGAAAAGAAAAAAGATCCGTTCTTCTAGGCTTCTTCCCCCTCTCCAGTCTCTCCTTTCTCATGGATGTTGGATAGGGTTTCATGCGCCAAACTTAGCAAAAATAACACTTAACTTAGTCTAACTGACCAAGACTAAAGCTTTTACAATAAGCAATACAGCTTACTCGTAGAAATTACGGTGTATAAATAAATAAATAATGGTGGACATTTCACTCAGCGCAATCTAGCTCCAAAGTAAGCTAAGCATACCTTGTGTAATGGAAACCAGAGAACTGATATAATACTTATATAACTTTTTTGTAAATACATATATATATAATACACAGACAGAACAAACATTTACGTTCGTCACACAAATGTTTGTCCTGGGTGGGAATCGAACCCACGACCTACAGCGCAGAAGGCTGGCGACCAACTGAGCTGTGAGGCCAGTAGTATAGAGATACTCAAATAATAATCAGTATATAGGTCTGACTAGTTACATTTCCAATGAAATATAGATAAAATAATAATTATAATGAAGCAGTTTCTTTCAAGAACTGACTTGTGGCAGATGTGTGATGAAATCGTGCGCGTACGCCATTTCAGCGACACGCTGTACTTCTTCTCTGGTCGCGTCGGGACACCCTATAGCGATGTTATCGTGTATAGTGCCGCGGAACAGCACTGGCTCCTGCCCAACAACACCTGTTAGAAACACAAAATATTACATAAACACTTTGTTTCACTGGTGGTGGTAGTTACGGAACGAGCCAACGGCCCACCTGGTGTTAAGCGGCAACCTCGGCCCATAACAACTGATGCGACTTGGGTCATCCCCTACTAGGTACGACAGGACCCGAGTCACCTCGTATGCGCCCGCAACTCTGAGACGTGAAGGTGGAATGTCTCATGTGCCTGTAATTTCGCCGGCAACAACACCTTTCAAACTAGAACACAATAACGCGAACGCGAATGCTGAAATTGGTATGGTGGCTCTAATTACCGGCGAACTTGGCATAAGATTTAAAAAAGCCTGTAAAATTTAATTACTAAGTATATTATCTAGTATAGTATAGTATATATCATCAATACAGATAATTCAAGTACAGTATAATTCAGTAACAGTACTTCATCCATTCATCAAGCGTATCCGTCCGACCAGCGAATGGTAACTGAAAAATGTAGTTAGTGGATCTCACTAACTTTATGCACGTTTAAGTGCACGAAAGGAACCTCTTTGAGGCGCACTTACAATCCTTTCACCACACTGGTTCGAGAGAACCGGTGACTCGAAGAAGAAGAAGACTAACTTTATGCAGCAATGATTCGAAAGTATTCCACTTACCTAAAGAAGACCGAAGCCACCCTAGGTTGAGATTCTTAACATCTTTTCCATCGAGTTTCACAGATCCGGCGGCGGGGTCGTAGAGCCTCTGGAGTAACTGCAAGATGGTTGATTTTCCGCAACCAGATGAACCCACCAGTGCTACGCATTCCCCAGCTTTAATGTGCAAAGATAGCCCTTTTAAAATCTGAAAAGAACACATTGTTTATTAAGGAAAATATTGTAATTTGACAAGTTTATGACTGTACTAGATTTCACTCGTGACTTATAGGCTATATTTTGTGAGCCATTTTGTGAACTGTCCTTTCTTTTTAAAGCATGAACTTGTTGTCTAAGAATTTTTCATTTGTATTACATTATTATACCTTATTTACTATACCTTATTTAGGGAAACCTGTAATTGGCTAGATATTTATACTAGGATAATATTATTTCATAATTATTATGTATGCTGTTGGTTTTCTTAATAAATAAAAATAAAAAATAAATAAATATTCATTTCTTTTTTGGCATCTTTAGTTTTAATATTCGGGTTCAAAATGAGCAGAGGTTTATGTCACTTGTCGTCTCATAATAAATTATATATTTATATCCTAATATTATTAATGCAATATTATAAATAGGTAAGTTAGTTTTTTGATTCTTACGCTTTCACGCATAAACCGCTGAATCGAGTATGATGAAGATCTAGAGATAGATGGGTCCCTGGAGGCGGTTATAGCCTACTTTTTCTCGATAAAAACTTATAGGGGTTGGGGTAAACTTTGTATGAAACTTTTCATTGCGTCGTCTGATTTGCATTAGCTTTGCAGAAACGTTTTTGATGACAAATATTTAAGATTTTCATATTTATTTTTTCAAAGTATTAATATATATTCGTATTAATAGGTGAAGGCATAGTTTATATAGAAAACTTATAGTGTGTATAGAAAAATCGTATTCTAATAATCTATCTTAAAATGATTACATACAACTAATTCTGTCCGTTCAACCCGTTAAGGTAATTGTCACTCTTTCGTGATAATTTTGGTATTGTACAATGAAATCACATAAAAAACATCATTTTTATTAAGTACTTTTCACGCTTAGTACTATTCGATAGATAGCGTTGAGACACTCTTACAATGTGAAATTGTTTTGTTTTACTGATGGATATCATAAGAACATGCTTTTGATTTATTTGGTATTGTAATTGTGTTACGATTTAAGTTTATATTCTGTATTGACCAATAATCCAAAATAAATAAAATAATAAGTGCGAAATCACTGCCTATATTCAAAACGTTGCTGCACAATCACTTCTTGTCCTTGTCGTCTTAGAAATGCTGTTTCTAATATTTATATGTATGTATGATATTTATTTAATATTTTATGTGTTTACTTTGTAAGTATTGATATGTAAGTGTATTGATATAATATTATCTTTTGTTTAACACCACCGTCCCAAATCATTCTTTTTTAATCCAGTCCATCCAAAGGTTGCCTGGAAGAGATTGCTTTAAGCAATACGGCCGCCGATTGTACGTCGCATGTATTGTAAATTATTTTTAACTTGTTTTTTTGTATGTGTCTGTGTGGTGTACAATAAAGAGTTTTTTATCTATCTAATAGTTTTTCATTAATGATTTCTGTACTGTACTTTATTTTCTTATTTAATATTACCTTCGTATCTGGCCTTGACGGGTAGCTGAAGTGAATATCTTCGAGAGTGATTTCTCCTTTGACCCGGCGAGGAGCTAGTCCAGTTTGGTTCATGCTATCTATCTTGGGCTCTCGTTCCATCAGAGTGAAGATGCTGGACGCGGCCGCACGAGCGTTAGCGAACACTTCTGCGTGAGGCACGCACAATGTGATCGACTGGGTTGCCATATAAGCACTGAATATTATCTGAATCATGATAAAAAACATTAAGTTAGATCACTATTAACAAATTATTAGAATGATTGTTGCTGCTTTACGCAAAAAAGACTGAACTGATGTTGTTACTTATGTAACTAGAGACTAGAAATTATGTCTTTGTTTTGGCTCTTTTTTTTTTTTTCTTTGGAAATTGAACCTCTAAGTTGGCTAATTTGAGTTTTTATGCGAGACAACAACATCATATTTCCGAAAGATATTAGAGTTATATCAAACTTCACATGAAGATTTCTTAAACAAATTTAATAATAACGTATTTTGGCATTAAATATTTGACCTAGGTAAACAATTCATGACGAACGAATTTTCAAATCAAAAAAGTGAAGATCGACTTTTAAAATTTGTTTAGTTTATTATGCTGATTTTTTTTGTTCACTCCTTACATTTTAGTAACAAGTTTAATGGAACGGGAACTCAAATTATTTTACTCTAGAGCAGTTTATGAACTTTTATATAGAAATTGCAATATACTGAAAATACGTACTGAAAATTTGAAATCATGACACAACTATTGCCCATTATATAGAGTCCCAGACTCTCCGCTTCTCAATGAGTCTAATTGTTTACAAATATAGATTATAGATATTATAAATATATTATATATTATAAATATAGATTTAAGCTATCCCAAGATAAAGACAGCTTTATCCCTGATGGGAATAGATACTTACACTCAACACAACGCCGAAAACGTATTTTCGGTTGTCAGCCTCTTCGTCGAAGTCTCTCAAGACAAGTCGGGTCCCGTAAGTGAGGCCGATCGCGTTGAGCGAGTAGGTGAGTACCCAGTTGAAGCCGTTCCCAATACCTGAGTAAAGGCCTCGACTCCGTCCATAGCTCTCAGCGGGATCCAGAAGCTTCCTATACCTGTATTCAAGTTAAGCGCAAGTTATGGAGGGCTGGATTAGTTTGGAAAAGGCGTCATACTTAATTGTAGTAGGAATTTTTAATTTCGGTATGGTTTATATAGCCTTTTGAGTGTAATGTTGTTTACAATAGATTAGAGAGTCCCCCCGAGATGTCGAGAGCCATAACTTCCTATTTATTTTGGTAAAATATAGGTATGATATTTTATCATAATCAACTTATAAAAATCCTTTCGTCAATCTTTATGGTACCTATATAAGTTAAAAATATTACGGCAACTCCGAAACAATGATCCAAACATTGTTTATATGGAGATTAAATGTTATAAAAGTAACGTTGTTTTAAAAGTAGACATTTACACATGTTTCGTTCGCAACTAAGTACCTACGTCATTTTAGTCATAAAGATAGGATAGTACATCATAGTCATAGTATTGTAAATAATATGTTCACGTGGAACGCATTTACACAACCTTATGAAAATTAAATGGCATATTTCCTATACATCGGCTGATAAATCACGACATTTGTAGCAAAAAAAAAAAAACTAAACTCATGAGACGTCAGAGTAGTTCGGATAAAATGCTAGTATGGCATTATTTGCTCGGTTGGTTGTAACGCATCTTTCTGCGCTGAAGGTCGTGGATAACAGGAATTCTAGTGGCATCTTAATATGGACCAGTTAGTTTTTTTTTTTTTTATGTGATACAGTTACGGAACGAGCCGACGCCGACGCGACGGCCCACCTGGTATTAAGTGGTAACCTCTGCCCATAACAACCGATGCGACTTGGGTCCTTCCTTACTAGGTACGACAAGACCCAAGTCGCATCGTATGCGCCCGTAACTCTGAGACGTGTAGGTGGAATGTCTAATAATAAAATAATAATAATAATTTCTAGGAACCCCGTGGAATAAGGTTCTCTATTGCTCAATTATATCTTAGAAAATAATATATTATATTTACCTGTCTGATTCCTTATGTTCACCAGCAAAGGCTACCACAGTTTTGACCGACTTCAACACTTCTTCAGCTTGCTTGCCCGCTTGACTATATGATTCCATTTCGCTGATTGATGATTTTGTTTGATACTGAAAAAATAATAATTATAATATTGGTGGACATTTCACACAGCGCCATCTAGCCCCAAAGTAAGCTAATTATAGCTTGTATCATGGGAACTAGACATCTAATATAATACATTTATACTTTATTTTCGTAAATACATACATATAATACACAATTTATGTAATATACAGTTCGTCACACAATCTTTTTATGTTCTCTTGTTCTCTCTTGTCATCTTGTTTGTCCTGGGTGGGAATCGAACCCACGACTACAGCGTAGAAGTACTACCAACTGAGCTGTGACGCCAGCCATAATGCTTATAATAATTCACCAATTAATTTAATTGACGACCGTTTTGCCTGCGAATGAAATAATTTTTGAGGTTTGTCTCATGATCCATATTAGTGCTCTAGGTCTGTCTCCTGTTATATGGGACTTTGTGGTTCATTTAAAATTGGTTTAAAAACATAATTGGACAAATTATATATGCAAAAATAAATTATAGACTTCATATAGGTACTTATACTACACTTATACATATATACAAATATATATGTATACCATGGTTGATTTCCTTAAGTAAGCTAACGCTTTCATACAGTAACTACATAAATCTTGAGTCGGGACAAAGTATACCCCCTATTCTCAATATTTACTGTCTACTACTCAATATATCTACTGAAAAAGAGATTACCATAATCTTAAATATTTCTTAATACCCCGTGAAACATGCTATATATCTGCTATCATAAACGAGTTTACAGACACATCAAAATAATCTAAAACAAATATTAGGCAAATTGTAAGAATGTTATACAATCGTTAGAGATTAGGTAATGATAATCATCTTTGTGCTGTTTATGATAAGTACAATTAAACATTAAACTATCAGTGCTATCTTACATTGCAATAGAAACTTCCGAGTGTCGAAATTACAGTTTCTGCTTAAATATTTAAATCTTAGTAAATGAGTACATAGATCACTCTACAATTACCACTCTTTTTTTTACCGCGAAAGGGTAAGCAAAGCCACAGTGAGCCCGTTAACATTTTTAACTTGTGCGTCCTTGTGTGTATTGTGGTATGATTATTTTATGTGATAAATTACGGAACGAGCAAGTGGCTCACCAAGTGGTAACCTCTGCCATTACAAGCAATACGACTTGGGTCCTCCTCTACCTATGTAAGACAAGACCCAAATTTAATCGTATGCGCCCATAACTCTGAGACGTAAAGGTGAATACTTGATTTGATGTTAAATACAACTACAACTCATCAGTTATAGTTGCTGGCAAACAATTACACTTGATCAACGAAATTGACATTTAAGTAATCGTAATCAATATCAAAGATAGTTCATTGATAGATCAACATTTATTAATTTAACAATAATAATAGATTATTTCCTATTAGAAGCAGTACAAAAACAATATTTTGAATATTTTGACTTCTAGGACCTAAACTAAGAGCGAACTTGTATTTTAAGTAACAGTAGGTACTCAACCATCAAACTTCATGATAGCCAGCAAACAGAATAAACTAAAACGATGATGATTTACCCGTACCATTAGTCTGATTTAGGATAAAACTTACCGATAAGCACGCGTCACCTTATGTTTTGAATATTATGAACTTTTCCAAGCCATATCTTTGTGAATTCTATGAAAATAAAGTTTATGACTTTAAGTTTGATAAATTTTTTTTGTTACTTACTATATACTGTATACTTACATTGGACAGCGCTACTGAAGCAGCTAAAGACAAGGGCATGATAGATATGCAGGCGAGTGTCAGCTCCCAGCCCAGAGCGAAGGCGGTGACCAGGCACAGGATGGACGTGCCCACCAGGTTAGAAACCACTGCGATTTTTTCTCCCATCCCGTCCTTGATCCTCATTAAGTTCCTAGACAATGTTATAAATAAATAAATGCAATTGTTTACCAAAGCGTTTCCTGCACTAGAGTTCCTTGTGCCGAAGACTGAATGGGCGATAACATAGTCAAAACTCGAACCAGAGGCTCCTACTTCCAGGCCATTGATTGCGTTTTGTGATATGCAAGAGTACGAATAAAAAAAATATTTAATATGTCTAATTGTATGTTTCTCTATCACTCTGGTTTGACATAAATTTATCAATGGTTACGTCTCCCATAGGGACCGAAACAGGGCCCCTTACTGAGGTGATAGATTATGTACATGATGATGATACAAGATACACTGAGATGATACATTATGTACATATTTGTATTATGTACTTATTACATTGGCAACTGTCTGTGGCACTTAAGTTCAGCAGACACGCATCTCAATTGAACCAATTGTGATCAGTAGAGCATTTTACAATCATATTATGTAATTAACATAATATATATCGATATGTAACAAAAATGCGTTAATGGCTGATACGTTGATTTTATCGTATCTTGGGAAACTACGTTTTGTCTTTTCCCAGACAGAAATTACCAGACCTAGGGTTAAAAGACCTTAAAGTACAGTTAATCTTCTAATTTAGCAGAGGCGCCCGATCCTACCTTCGAAAAGTGAGCGTGAGTTCTTTCCACGGAATCATCACTCAATCATCATCAATCAGCGCTATCATTGATTTGAAATCGAATTCAAGAGTATAAAAAAATACCATAATCTTGGTAAATTCCAAATTACCATTGCATTGAGTTTCAAGGGAAGCCCTGCAGGCTTCTTTTATCCTAGATTTTAATTTTTATCGTAATTTGAGTGTATTTATACTTACTCAGACATCTTCGATGCCAAATTGAACTCGGAGTCTGTGTCGAACCACGTCATATCCTGACGCAGCACTGCATTCAAGAACAACATTCTGATCCGCGTTATCTGTTAAGTTCAATAAGTAAGGTACATCAATATCAGTCCTCTCTAATACGTTTTGAATGACGAGGATAAGAAAAGTGGTAGGACTCTCTTAAGAATTAATAGATATGAGTCGGTGCGTAATGACCTTAAATGCATGCTGATCTTCATTATTCAAGATTAAATAATATATAAATTATATAATTAATTATATTATATTTGTATCCCAAAGTCGGAAAGCACAGACGTCACTGAAAGCCGGGCGGCTGAGATGCAAAGTTCTTGCAGCTTTATGATGAGTATCGACCTATTTTGTCATCTACAATAGCCACCTATTTATAAACAGTAATTATTTTGTAAATGTGTTTGTAGCACAAAATAAATTCTTTTTATTCTATTTCTATTCACATTTCTTCTTGCGTCAAAAGGCGACGCGAACTTACGCTTAATACGAGAATCTTCAAAATAGTAAGAATGAATTCTTCTTGTTTTCCAAAAATAATCAGAAATTTTCGATTTTTTCTTATTGCGGAAACTATCAAAGAAGCACTAAGCCCGCAACAACTTTTTACGGGCATTTAATGTAAATAAATTGACATTACTTTCGTAAATTTTGTTAGTACATTATTTTTTCACGCAATTATTTACTCGTTTGTGTCTGTGGCCAGTGGTACCAAGATCTATATATTAGGAACAATTTACATTATGTACGGACTGACTTGTTGTTTTGTATTAACCCAGACTAGGATTATATTGATTTTACTCATTTGTTTTAAGCTATTTGAAACAATTTCAGCAAATCGTGGTGTAGCCTTGTAGCGCTCGGTCAATTAATAGTAAGGCCATCAATAGAGACAATTGTACGCGTTAAATCACGCTCGATATTGTGTTGGATATCAAAACAATTGAACTGGTCAATCTACAAGGTTCCTCAAAATTTAGGTACTCACAAAATATACTTCGAAGTCTACATAACGCGCGCACAGCATCGACGTGCTAATAAAATTGTTAAGTACCAGATAAAAAAGTCGCAGCTGTGCACCACTGTTTCAAATACACACATTTTAAATTTATTTAATATTTTCATTCTAGGACACCCAATAAAGGACTCACAGATCATTACAATTTTTGTTATTCCATGGTACTTAATTCTGTGAATTCCCTCAATTAGAGGATAAGGCAGCGTTCGCAGATTTATCTCAGATACCTATTTGAGCTACTAGGTACCTACTAGATATAGGTACGCAAGTCTATGAAATTTATAGAGGATGCAAAATGTTCTATACTTAAAATTAATACATGTTGCTTTCAGATTAGTTTTGTGAGGTTTGTCCTTTGTTGTTTGTTTTGAATTATAAATGAAAAATTATTAAAGAGAAGAAAGAGAGAAAAGAAAGATTTACTGACTGAAACTTTTAGCCGAATTAAAACAGTGTAACACAATACGACATGATAATGCAAGCTACATGATGAAAAATGGGTCAACTAAGCACTGCGAAGGCAGGCCTTTCTAAGGGCAATAGCTGGAATCTATAGTAAGTATAGAAGTCCTAACTTTGGCAATTCTTTAAAGAGGGGATGTAAATATAAGTAAAATTTCAAAAAATTGCTAAATCATCTAACCGAATGTTCCTAGAGTAAATACCACTAAAGCACAGGAAGTTGAAACTGCAAAACCAAAATGTACAACAATGAAAACGTTTCCCTTTCCAAAAAAAATTATATAAATAAATTCAGTTCACGTGTTATAGCGATGTAACGACGCAATATGATGCAGGTGTTCTCTTAGTAACTAGTATTATTGTTTTATTATGGATTCAGGATAGCTCTTTACACCAGGTGTTCAATCTGCACAACATAATTTGACGATTCTTTATCCCAACTGGTACTAGTAACCTTGCTTGCAAAGCAGAGCATCTCGGTTGCAGTCCCTAGCAGGACCATAACTACATCGGTGCCAATTTGGTTGGTAACAAATGAAGTAATGTTAAAATAACGGTTTCTTTTTTCTTCTTTAATGAAAAGAGTCTACATAGGCATTCATATATTCATTATTATTGTCTTTGTTTTCTACATACATATATTTATTTATTTTAAGGACGACTCAGGTTTTTTTTTTAAAAGTGGATTTAGCTATTTAATTTAGTTTATTGCCAGAATCATCAGCATTAAGTTTTGTATATTTCATGGTCAATTTGTGGATCCATGCGGGAATGCTAGTGAAAACATGACCGAGAAAGCGGTGTTAAGGGTAAACACTTGAAGTTACCTGTCGAAGCGCACTCCAACTGATCAATCCAACGGAAAGAATATTGAACGCTATGGACACTGCGATGCTCAGACACGTGCCTATCGCCATGGCGGTTGCGTCTTCTAGTAGAGCCTTCATGTTCTCCTCATGAGATGCGTTCACACTAAAAATAATTTCATATTTAAAATATTATCATGAGTTTTAAAAATAATACCACGACACACCTGAATTTAGGCACAAAAGATACATAAACAAATTGTTAGAATTCTATACTCAAAGGACGGGGAAAATAAAGGTTTTTTAAAATATTTTAACTTTGCCAGCTGTTGAGTAGCTATCATAGAGTTATGTTTTTCAAAATAATATTGGGAAATATTGACACATTTGTCATCACGGAGATGAGGTTATAGGTGTAATTTAAAGTCAAAGAACACTTACTCAATCATTGAAAACTAAATAAATCTTTGAAATATTAGGAACTAGTATAATGCTGAATAATGACTTGACAGGCCTCACAGCTCGGTAGTAACTCTGTTTTCTGTGCCGTGGGTTCGATTCTCACCAGGACAAACATTTGTGTGACGAATATAGTTATTTATATGTTTGTTCTGTGTCTGAGTGTTAATATGTATTATATGTATGTATTTACAAAAAAATGGTATATTTGTATTCTATCAATTGTCTGGTTCCCATACATATTACAAGCTATGCTTAGTTTGGGGCTAGATGGCACTGTGTGAATTGTCCACCAATATTATAATTATTATTATAATTAGCTTACAGACGTCTCCCTCCTCCGAACGCGGAAGTGAGAGGCAGGTAGCTAGACAGTCGGTCCTGGTAATTAGTACGTTCCACGAAGGCTGTGCTGAGCTCCCCCACTTGTGCCAAGTTGTAACAAACACCGCTGCCGCTGAGCAGACCAAACAACACTCCAAATATGGTGGCTGTTATCTCCATACAGTTCCCATACCGGTACTAAGGAAAAACAAAAACATTTAATTTTTCAAAGTGATAGCCTGCCAGGTATTAAGCGGAAGTCTATACAACTGGGGTTCTCTCTTATTCAGCTATGACAAACTTCAAAACGCACTTTATTGAGACTGTAAACTGATAAGTCTGAAGTCTGAAACGTCAAATAGGTAAATTCTCATACGTCTGTAATTTCACTAAATTTACTAAATTATTAAACGCATCATTTGAGGACGTTGGACATATTTGGTTTTTTTTTTATGTTTGTTATAGTCATTAGATATTAAATAGTTTATGGAAAGAAAAACTGAAATACCCTGAAAAATAAATAAAATCCATTTTTTTTTTCTCATATGGGTTTTTTGGCAGGACGACGTTTTTCAGATCACCTAGTTCTGCAATATACATTCCCACCCCTGTGGGTCGGGGATGTCCAGACTTTCAACAGACTGACGTTTTCTGTATTACACCTTTAGTCACATTATTTTTTTCATACCATCCCATAATGCGCACCTTTATCTCTTATTTTTCTTATTATTCTCATGTACTTTGTTAATTAACTTTTCCAATATTTTCCTTTAGATAGTTAGCTTAAAGTGGCTTTTGCCTTTAAAATCACAGACATAGTGCGAATCTATTATTGGAAATATGATTTAACAGTCGTAATTGTATTTTTATCATAGTGCAGTTGATTCTATGATAGTAAGTGAATAAAAATATACTCATAATAATATAACCGAAGCATGTGGGCACTTAAAAGTATAATTAAGTACTCACGACTGAGAAGTATGACACGTTTGCTTCTACGTTCTCGACTTTCCTGAAATGGAACAAATCATTAATGTTACAGTTTTTTTGTTTTAGTATTATTTAATGTTAAGTTAAATAAACATGGTCAAGGAAGATTGTTAAACCTATAATTTCAGAGAAAATTCTTTACTAAACATTTATGTCGATAGATTAACATTAATAACATTTTTTTTTTTTTATTAACCTTAATTTAGAAGTACTAATCATGCTAGGATATAAAAATGATGAGAAAAACAAAAAAGATCATATAAAATATCTATATCCATTTGGAAATTCCTCGCCCGTTATGAATTTCCTGGAATAATATTCTATTATTATTCGGATATACTATTTTTGGCGGTTTTATTCAAACATGGTAGAGAACAAAAAACTCCTTGACACGGTTAAAATTATTTGTAGATACTTTTATTTATATAGCACTTCTACGACATTCAAATTGACATCACATATGTTCAAAAACAAGAACATGTCGATAATATTTTTTTATTGGTTTTAGTTCTGAGCATATTATTTTGGTGGTTTACCTCCCCAGCTAAGTATACATTTTAGCACTTCTTAATTAAATGGCCATGTTATCGTACTGTATAGATAGAAGTTAGTACGAGTTGTAGTCTTCCAAATGAAAGAAAAAATTGCTGTGTGTTTACCACCAAAACACAAAATAGAGGGCCCTTCGCGTTGAAAAATAATCAAGTTGAAAAACAAAAACAAAGGACACGGGACAGATAAAGTATAACCTATAAAGAAAATATTTTACCAAGCCATCTAAAGATGTCTGGATTTTGAAATTTTAAGTTGTAAAGTCACGGGGATTGCGTCTCTTAGTCTTAGAAGACGATATACATGTAATGAAAATTAACATTTATAAAAAACTTGTAGCAGATAAATATTTTATCATATGAAAAAGATGTTTGAAACGGATTAAAATAATTCTATTCTCATAAGAAAGCCCCTCCTGCGAGTAATCCAGTTTTCTAATTTTTATATTTAATAATTTATAATTATGAAAAATAACGAAACCACGTTTTAGTGTTTCGTTTTTCATTATATTCCATTTCCTATATCCTGAATCCAAATGTGTCATCCAAAGGATTAACGTTAAAATTTAAAGGTAAAAATCTATTTTATGCAGTATCGTCCTTAGCTTACACGTCTGAGGCAGGTCTCCTCTATTTACTGAACAATACAAACTAATATTTTTCAATATCCCGTACCAATGCAAAATATTTTTTTTTGTGACGTGGAGATGTCTAGATTCTAAATATCTAGTATCTGTCTAGTGGGTTTTTGACAGCCTTAATTGATTCTATAGTATTTTAAATAAATATATTACTGTTGATTGCAAATAATTTGTATTTAGTTTATTACTTGTTCTATTACTAAAATTCTTAATTAATTAAAAATCAGTATAAGTTTAAAAAATTATAGCCAGAAGATAACTTCGCAAACTTAATTAAATATAACAAAAAAATGCATTTGCCCTATCAACTATACAAACAAAAATTATATAAATTATTAATGTAAAATCACATGTTCTATCGCAGAGCTGAATAATATTACTACTCACGATACTTTTTTCGACTTTTTAGTCCCCATGTTGAGATATCGAGTTGCACAAAATTTCGATGGAATTGGGTACGGTCGCAGGCGACAAGCGCGCACCCCGAACTCTTGTTTTTCAGCTCTGACAGTTGTTCTACGCCGATATTTATACTTACGCGTCGCAATCGCTGACTTCGTCTTAATCAATGCAAATTATGGCTGCGTCGTCGTCGTATGTACATAGACAGTTTTATGGACCACATCTTGATAGCGGTAGAATTAAAATGCATACTTAATATCTATATTTGATCAATCAGTACCTTACCTAATAAGGTAGTATATAGATTATT
Organism: Chesias legatella; assembly: GCA_947359385.1. Lineage (NCBI taxonomy): Eukaryota > Metazoa > Arthropoda > Insecta > Lepidoptera > Geometridae > Chesias > Chesias legatella. The sequence continues at coordinate 8,719,138 of OX375762.1, read as the reverse complement.
ACCTTTTTTTTTCTTACTTATGGTGTACAATAAAGAAATGAGAAAACATTTATACCGAAAATATACAAATTTCTAGTACCGTTGAATGGGAAAGTAAGTTTATTGGTGTTTGCTTTCCGTCTCTCAGTAAATGAAAAAAAAGATTGTGGTGGTTTTAGTGTTTTACGCACAGATAGTTTAATTGATTATTTGATTTGTTGTCGATTATTAACCGCGGTCCTAAAACAATGGCGGTGATGAGATCACCACTTCTCACATCTTCGTTCCCGCGATAATATAGGTACTATCACGGGAATTAAGGAGTGAAAATTGGCCCATTGAATCTGACAATACCTTCTGAAGAAAAGGTGTCATTCCATGAGTTACTAGTGTTTAACCCCGAACTGAAAACTTACGATTATCTATTCCATACATTCTATTCTAATAGATGGTTTAGTTTTTAAATTTTAGTTCATATGGATCGTCCATTACTTTGTCACAAAAGCAAGAAGCTACAAAATTTAAGCGTCTGTTTTATTGAAAGTTCCCTAGGAACTTTTCATTTTGTTAATTTCTTTTTGATTTTTCCCTCCCCTTGGTTTTTTTCACCACCTTTGGACACTTTAGTAACAATTACAAGTTTTACATACATAAATAATATATATTATATTTCTTGTAATCCCTGTCAACGGTGGAAAAGTTTAAATTATTTATTTATTTTACTTTTCGAGCAGTAGAACTCTTGCTAAGTTCGTTCGGGGAATTTCTGCCGCCAAGCAGTAACGCATTCGCGTTACTATGATACGGTTTGAAAGGTGTGGTTGCCGTTGAAATTACAGGCACATGAGACATTCGTCTAAGAGTTACGGGCGCATACGATGCGACTTGGTTCTTGTCGGACCTGCTATGCATGTTTGATGCTATGCTACGGAAATATCTACTGTTATATTATAGAACTTCTGAAAATATTTCAGAAGATTACCTACTCGTTACCTTAAGCGATATACATTATATAATTATATATGTTTATATCAATACATTTATTATATATTATAATATAAATATATTTATTAATATATTAATAAATATATTGTATATTTATGTGTACAAAACCATTTACAGGGCTTTCCTTTCAAGATTCTCAACATAATCATACAAAATGAGTAATTTCTACTCACTCAAAGCGTGATAAAAGTCACAATGAAGTACTTAGAGATTGTTTTGAGTTTACAGTTTAATCACGGTGATACGTGTTTTTATATTTGTTTAGTTTAGAACAAGTCTGGGGAAACGCGAGGCGCATCCTTATCATCTTTACATAATTAGGGATTTCCTGTATACATACTTTATCACATCTCTTCGCATATATTGTTGTTCGGATCATTTTAGTAAATGATGACTTTGAAAATTCTCAAGAATATTCAAACTCACAATTACACGTTAAAATTATGCTACTGCAAACCGAGAGAGAATTGTCGAAAAAAAATTAAGGTACCTAGGACTGTGCTTACGAGATAATGCAGATAATCGTTATCTAGATTTTGGGCCCTATACCGACCTGATGCTAGATGTATATATAATTTATTTTCTGTAAACAGGAAAACCTGTCATAAAAATAAGTACGTAAAAAATCACATATAAGAACTCCTTAAGTATGTTATCCTTCTTGGTTTTACAAAAATTGTAAGTCGTCTCACATCGGGCCGGTAATAAGCCCCCGATTCTCACTACCCGTGGCACTGGCTCTCTGTTCAGTGTAATGAAACGATCAAAGAGGATTCTTTCGTAAACTTGACACGTTTTCGAAATTTCAGTTCTCTTCCCTGATATACTTGCGGTATCTCTCTTCTATCAAATCGTTTGAGTGTGTTAGGAAATAAATTTTCATATCCAATTGAAATGAATACCATACTCGAACATCTTCCTCTAACATTAATTAGACAAAACGTCATTGATCCAAATTATTACACTGACCTTGAATACATACTACATAGTAGGTACAACTTTTCTGCTGTGACGCTGTCTAGTTAAATCAATGATTATAGTGGCAATGTATACGAATGATTCATGAAACGTGGTTTGAACAATATTTTAATACTCTTTTAAAGATAGATGCGAGATACCATACATACATAATATTAAAGGTAGATATTTCATACAAACAAAGCATCAAGATATGCTTAGATTGGGTTTAGATAGCACAGTGTTACTTACTATCCGAATTGATAAAATACTTTTTTTATAAATACGTACTTATTATGAATACATTATTGACACCCAGACACAGGACAAAGACAAATGTTTGTGTTGGGCGGGAATCGAACCCGCAATCTAAAGCGCTGAAGGCAAGGTAACAGCCAACTATACTTCATGAAAGCTATGATATATGATTTTGTACAGCTTAGGAGATATAACCATTTTGTTACATTATACATTGTGTCCCGCGGTAAAGTGCGTTTCCAAGAGAGACTCATACTAATAGAGAGTAACTGATAAACCGAAAATGATCCTCTGAATAAACACTAAATAGCAAAAATAATTGTTGGAACGAAGTTCCTTATCGCGCGTTGTGAAAGGGGGCTAGACGGAAAAAATTCTTACGAAAAGTTGTCACGACACTTTTTTCCTTGTTTCCTACTTCAGTTACCACAAGCCAATTATTACGAAAATTGACTCTACTGATTAAGTTTATATTTCATTATATTTGTTAATAATAAAAAAAAAATTATAACTTAAAAAAAAAAAAAAATTACAATTCCTTCACTAATTAATCGAAAGGAACTTCGTTCCATCCGGGTGTCCCTTGACACCTCTCAAGTTTTTTTTTGTTTTTTTTTTTATGTAAATAACTACATTTACTTAAAAAAATTAAAACAAATGTAATTTTTGATTCTGTTTTTTTTTGTGAGAAAAGTAACAAAATAGTGTCTGAATGAAATAAATGTGAGTTACGGACCGACGGGCGGACGGCAAGGGCAGGACTATATATAAGGGTTACTTTTTGTATATTGGTTGCGGAACCCTAATATGGACTTTAAACATAGTAATGGTATGCAAATAAAATTTAAATATGTAAGGTATATCAAACATTAATAGGTAAAGTTAATCTTTAATAAATCACTTGTATTTTACATTTGCAATGAGAAACTTCAGGATTGTATTAAACCATTCAATGCTAACCAATAGAGAACCAAAATAATAGTTTTTACCAAATGCATATAATATGAGATTACATACGGTACTTAGGACAGAAAAAACTTAGGAGAAAACTGCTGTCAGCTGTATGTTCCAGCTAATTAAGGTTAATACACAAATTGATAAAAACGACTACACTGCATAGCAACTCTTTTACTCACAAACTGAATTCAACTACATGTAATTTTGTTGGTGATCTTAAATAAATAAACAAATAAATAAATAAACTAGTTTGAAAAGGTAATTTAAAAAAAAAAATACTTAATTTTAGATGATTTGAAAATGATGCGATCGTTTTTGAGAGCAATTTAAGAAACCAGTTGCTATAAAATTTTATAAGGCGTTATAAGAGTGCAGAATAAATCCATAAATGATTTGTACCGTACGTTGTAATTTCAAAATGAATTTTTGTTTAAGTGCAAACGCAAACCTGTCGCATTCAGTAGGAGTAGAACACGTGCCATGTTCGTTTTGGGAAGTATTTCTACGCTTATTAGTATAGTGTGGTTTGAAGTGTGGAAGGCGTTGAAATTATAGGCACATGAGACATTTTATTTTTACGTCATAGAGTTGTGGGTGTTAAATGATTCGACATGGATCCTTTTATACCTAGGATTTGAAAAATCCTATGTTGTATAGCTCAGCATCAGCATGGGCAGGAATTACCGATTAGGATTGGGATTCACCTCTTTATCCATTATTAGTTACTATGGTAAAAAAACTGAGGTTAATGTAACATTCTTAATGGTAACATAATACATTATATTGGTGAGATAATATATTTTGCCTGTATTATTTTTAAGAAAGCTATTTATGGCATTAGTTGTCAAGAAGATGAGAAAAGAATATTGTAATTATACTTGCAGCTAATAATGTATATATAATAATGAATTAAACTAGCTGTTGCCCGCGATGCAGTCTGCGTGGAATTTTGGGTTTTACCATGCAACTCTATTTAGCCCCACGGAAATTTAGGCTAAATTACTGCTTCTACATCAGCTATCTGCCATTGAAAGTCCCGTCAAAGTCGGTTCAGCCGTTCTAGAGATTAGCCGGAACAAACAGACAGAGACCAATAAATTTGAACTTTATCTATATATAGGTATATATAATATTCAATCCACCAATATATATGTCGTATCCGGTCAAGATTACAGACTCTAAACGAAACGGAAAGCGCGTCAAAGCAACCGCAGTCCGCTGCAACTTCACTTCGGTGCGCTTTCGACAGAGTCTTGATGTTATCGCTCGGTTGGAGTCGGGACACAGTCTTCACCCGACGGACGGCCGCTGAGTGCGGACGTCTTGGAACTGTCCTGCCGTTTCGTTATACTTTATTGTTATTACGTCACTTGTTATTGTTCAGTTGTACTAAGTTAGAGAGTGCTTCTCATTTTGCACAATTACCCACAGTACACCCACAAAATGTCAGATAATAATGTATCCAAGAAATTTGATGACGCTCCGTCATATATATATTTTATTGGTGGATATTTCACACAATGCCATCTAGCCCCAAACTAAATTAAGCATAGCTTGTACTATGGGAAGCAGATGACTGTCTAATACTTATATGCTTTTTATAAATATGTATTTACATTCACATATAAATACATATTAACACCATGACACAGAACAAACTTCTATGCTATTAACACAAATGTTTGTCTTGGGTGGGAATCGAAACCACGACCTATAGCGCAAAAGTCAGTTACAATCAACTGAGCTGTGAGGTCAGAACTATCTAAATAGATATAAAATTATTAGGAACGTTTCACAACCAAGTTATTTGATGAAGTTGGAATATTCACCTTTACATCTACTTTTCCACTTACCTCATAATTTGAGATCGATATCCTAGAGACTTTTAGTTCATAAAAATACCCTATTGAGTATAGAGAGGAAGCCAGATTTATGATCTTCAATGTACTCTAGCTCAAATAAATCTAGGTATCTATAAAGTTAGATATGTTGTAGTTAATCTGTGATAAACGTAGAAAAACCGCAAGTCTAGTGAAAGCAGACACGCAAACAGGCGACCCTAGTGCGATAACGCGTATGTCGATGTATGTACTGTACACAGGGCTATTCTCGTTCTCGACTCGATCACACTTCGATCCATTACTAACGACCAAATATACGTAGGAGGCATCGGCTAGTCTACCAACCTACGACAATTTTCTGTCGCACAAATTTTTAATAACATTAATTGCTATCCTATATTGTCACATCCCTATATTTGTATGAGCATATAAATATGAAACCTTTTTGTTTCATTCCACCTACACGTCTCAGAGTTACGGGCGCATACGATGCGACTTGGGTCTTGTACCCAGTATGGGAGGACCCAAGTCGCATCGGTTGTTATGGCCCGAGGTTACCAGTTAACACCAGGTGGGCCGTCGGCGTCGGCTCGTTCCGTAATTGTAGCAAATAAAAAAAACATTGATAATTTAAGTCACCATATTAATAAAGTCGCTTAACTTTTCAATGTTCGTAGACACTTAACAATAAATTTGAGATGTTTTTTATTTCACTGCTAAATATTTTGAATTCTACGTTTTCAGATTGGGGCAATGAGTTGTCCTAGAAGATTATGATTAAAATACCTATTAAATATTGCTGCTACGAGAAAATGGTGTCTCACGATTCCCGATGTTGACGATTCTTCACGATGTTAACTGGAAGTTTTAATGTCAGCCATATTAATTACTTGCATTTTCGTGAGTTTGCAGCTTACTTACTCCAGATCAAACATATGTCGGAAACATGGATTTTTCGGGATAAAATTTGCTGCCGTCACTTTCCAGCCATAAAATGGGCCCAAAAATAACTTTGATTTGTTGTTTCGTAGCTACGTGAAAGAAAACAAAAAGAAAACAACATTTTCTTTTCAAAATATTCTAAATCTAAAAAGGAAATTTGTAAATTACTTACGATGGTGAACCAGAAGAAAGTGTTAAGCGAGTTACTTGAAAACGCGTTGCCGATGAGCTCAGTACATGTCATCACTAACTTTTGCTAACTATACTTAGTGTAACCAACTATAGTACAATAGTATCAATTAGTGTACGTTTGCTAGTTCCGTTCATTCATGTTGGCCCTCCAATACAAGTCGAGTTTCCCAGAGTACAGCTTCTATCCAAACCCGTCCACTGATAACAAGTGATAGTTCAAACTTGAAAGTGATTTAGATATTGTGCCCGTTGCTTACTTTATAGCTCGTATCTTGTTTTATCTTACAACTATTGAGCAGGCTACATTCAATAACTTAATTAAACCAGGTATCTTATGTAAGTAAGCGCTTACATTGCGTGTTTGATTTAAGATAAAGTAATACTTAATAATTAAGTATACCTGGAGACCTCGAAAACAAGGACAAAGACAAAAGCCCTTAAATAAGTTTATTATAAAAAGAAAAGTGTATCTTTATATTTTTACATAAAATTCAAAGTAACATGCGACATGAGTCTGAGAATAGTACCCTGTTTTAGTTTATCCACGGATCCACAATCAGGGCTAAGAAATTTGTGTAAGAATTTATAAACTTACTTAAAACGTCTTTGTGTATAGAAAGTTAGTATAAGGTCCACTACACACTTATATATTGATTAGACATTGACTTAGATATTGACTAGTTCTTGAATGTAGCTGTTATGAGGCACTGCATGCAGTTGCGTTTCGGCAGGCACCTATCATATAAAGGACAAAACACACGGGTTCCTTGCGAGACGTGCACGTTGCACCAAGTTGTAATGTATGACACAAGGCGAACCGTTCCGTACATGATGTATGTATGATGTATACACAACTCAGCGGAAAGTACAAGTCTGCGTACACATCCGGTGTGTTTTGACAACGCTTCATTGTGAGTGACAATGGTTCTATTGTCACTTAAATGTGATTGAGTTCATTTCTTCCTATGAAACGTGAAAATTATGTAAAAGACTACATTTTTCTTTAGATCTTTTATTGATATAATTATTACTATTTTTAGGTATGTTATTCATACAGGTACAAGTAATAAATGCTATATATTTCTTAATTTATACACAACTTACATAGAAGGACGAAGAGTTTCACTTTGGCAATTGCCATTCGAAAATAGTCCATGAAATGGGTAATATAAGAATTATATTTGTTGGAAATCTCTGAAAATTATGGGAGTTAATGAGAATAAAAATAAAGATTGTATAATTGAAAGATTGGTGTATTTTTTTGTTTAATCCAGTCTATGTGTATAATATATCATTTATCACAGAATAATAAAAAAAACTCTTTATGCGCGAGTCCAGCTTAAAATTGGTCGAATTCGTAAGTGTATTTCATATAGTCATAGAACTCCTATTTAAAACAATGTCGGACCTGAAATACATTATTATACATTTTATATTCGATTGTATTTATATTACGTAACAAAATAAAATATTGCTTCATTAATATTACTTATCTAAACTAAAAATATATAGTCCCATTGCCCTGCTAGGTAAGTACATTGCGAGTATATAAAACGAACCATACAACAAATTGGGGTACCGCTTTCCCGCTACGTTTCGGGGAACGGACACTAGCCCTCGTTATCAGTAGCGCGAGAGCCTAATCACTTTCGATGCAACCCCGCAAAGGAGGTCGCCGGCGAGCTATCAGGCACGCAGTGAGTCGCGCGCAGTGGGTGCGCGCAGGCGTCCGCGATGTCCGCCGGCCCCGCCCTACTCGCGCTGTGACCGAGCCGCGACACGTAGCCGCGCCGCGCCGCGCCGGGCATGGAGCCCTGCTGCACCCTCACACCTGCCGAGGACATAGTGGGCGACCAGGTACTCCCACACACACATCTAGCACTGCCGCCGCCGCCAGCGCTCCAACACCACGCACCTACGTGTCACTCTAAACTACCCTCCCGTGTGCCCCCCGAAACCCCATAGTGATAGTAACGCTCTCCACTGTGCCGACGGGATGTGTCAAACTGAACATGATCCAGAAGTTTACGATCCGGTTTGTAGAAATAATACAGTGAAAATGAATTAAAAAAAATTGATTACATGTATTCTATTTTTTTAAATGTGTAATTATAATTTGCTATGTGCTTATTTTATAAGTTAAAATATCAAACTTGGTACATGACTCTACTCAGTGTTATGTTCGACATGGAAACGAAACGAGTGCCGGCGCTGCGCGAGTGTTGCTATTCTTTACCTTAATCGAAGCATGGTAATCGATCATTAATTTAATTATTAACTAATACAAGTGACTTCATATTAAATCTACTACTAATCTATTTTAAAACATTAAATAATTTATTAAAATTTTAAATAAATACCGTAAATAACGTAATTGTACATGTTAAATTATACCATTTCAATTAGGACTAAATTATTTTGCATTGTAAATTTTTCTTCAAAATTAAATAATATATATTAATCGCGTAAAACATCAGATTGTGACGTTCCATACAAAAGACATCAACGATGCCGCTGCCGCCGCTTAAATGCTTTGAGTTCATTTGTCTTATATCATTAATATGAAAAATATCCGTAAGCAGGATAAACATTTGTTCATGCCGAATTAGACCTGCGTTGTATACGTAATTCAATGACAACTGATTTAACTCTACCTACTTATATTCGCCAAACTTAACTTATAATGTTAATAAAATTAAAAATAACATAAATATACCACTGAAGAAAAGTTAAAGTTGTAGAGTGTAATTAATTCTTTAAATTATCAACATTTTGACATTTACATAAATCTCCACACATATCAATTAAAAAGATTAGGTACAACCGAAGGTAAATAAATCACAAGTAAACGAGGAACGTTCGTTGAATGATTAGAAGTTTACGATTTTTATGAGAACACTTTCCTCATACGTATAAGGAATGTAAAATTAAATTGTTGGAAAACCACTGCCAAATAAAGTACTCTTTTCCGTGATTTTTAGTTTATCGCAACCCAAGAAAACGTTTATAAAATCAATTGACACTGTGAAAGTTAATAGAATATTCATTTGAATCTTACCGAAAATGTATAAGGAACAATTATAGTATTTTATAATTTGTATTTCGCATACGATTATGCTTAAGTAATTCGCACTTTGCAATGAATTGTTCTTAGCAAAAATTTATTGATACGAATACTAACTCAACTTACGTAGTCTTATATCCATTTAACGCGTTTAATAAAGGAGGAACTAATAATAAAGGACTGTTTTCAGTAACATTTTAATTTACTAGAGATTGTATTTTCTACTAGATCAGTCAAATGTGGCAGTAGCTAAACTTTGGTCAGCCTACATCAAGAATCCAAAATTTACCCTAATGTTTAAAATGACTTTTCTGGATCAAATCGCATAACATAAGCTAAGCTATACACAAAGACAGTCAATTAATAACACAGAGTAAATTTATTACAATGAGTTCGGACAGGTCTTGTTTACCTGCGGAATATAAATGGAGGAATGGAATAGAAAATAATTGACTGATTATTCGAGATAGCTATCTCGAGATATTTTATTATAGCCGGCCTAGGACAGTCTTTACTACCCATGAATGAAAGGTAGTTAATTTACAATCCATTTTATACATCCGGCTTTTGACAAACATCAAACGCACTTTCTCTCATGTTAATAGGTTCTATAATTCTTTTATAAAAAAAAAAAAAAAATTTTGTACGATAGACGAATTTTTATTTTTACGACATATTAAATTGATTTAGGAATACACACAATTTACTATACCATTTGTCAGATCATGTAGAACATGATACATGATATATATTACGCGCTTTTATGGATAAGGGTTAAAATAATCGTAACAAGGAAGTCTTAAATATAATAAAATTATTTACTTCAATCAGGAAGTTAGGTCAGTGAAAATAGGTAATATTTGTATAGGAAATAGAGGAAAGTTTAAATTATGGTGCTCTAAGGCAGTTAAAAGGTGCTTGTTCGATTTATACGCTCTTTTGCTAATTTAATATTCTATTTGTATTCAAGTGTCAGCACTAGATCTGGGGTTTATATGAAAACTTATTCTCCTTGCCTCTTGAAAGTGAGCGAGTTAGCATTTCTCGCTTCCCAAACAATTATTGTTAATTATATTTTGAACAAATTAAGCTAACATTTATTATTCAATGAAGTATTATTGAAGGGAGTCGGTTAACGACATCGTTTAATATCATAATAAAAAAACTGTACCCGAGTTGATTTGGTTTAACGTAACGGTATAGCAATTTGTTTAATTAATAGACACATAGGTCGTAAAGTGTTATAATAAGATAATACGTTTGAAATTTAATTTCAATCATAGTATAAACAAATTACTAAATACGAATTTTGAGAATCAGAGAACCCCCTTTTCCCGAACTCATATATATGAAACTTTTTATAAGTGTTATAATACACAATAATAGGCGCGAGGAATAGCCTAGAGTTTTGTCAGAAATGTGTTCTATTTTTAACAACAGTCCGTTCATGAAAGAATTCTGGTGAGTCCGACAATGGCCGATAGTGTTACTTAAAATTATTTAAATAAGTATCATACTATCGATGGAGTTAACGGTTATGATGTTTTATTGTCTCTCATGCAGACGGTTTTGATTCGAATTAACATATCGGCACAGTGATTCTCTCTCATTTAACATTTTATATGCTAACGTAGTTAAATACACAGTCAACTTAGTAATAAATATCTAATATAACTGCTTGTTTTTTGTTCCTAAGTTTATTGATTGTTTTAGTGATAGCTGTGGTTTATGTTCTGAAATTCTCAAAGTAAAATGACGGTTTAATTTTTTAATATTTTGATGATTAACTGTTTACCTACATGGGATAATTTTTAACTGATTATTTTCTGACTTGTTATTGGGTTACATAAATGTATTATAGCTTTTTTAAAAACTGCATGACATACCTGTGTCAAGGTACACACGCAATTCATGAAAAGTCCCTGGAACATTAAATAAACATGAAAACATTTAATAAAAGCCTTTATTACATAAAGTGGCTTCATTGAACTTACGTTAGTACGTTCTTAAGTCCGTTTTTAAGTTTTTAATAATATCTTGATATACTTACTATTTAAAAACCAAAGACATATCTGCAAGATCAAAGAACTTGCACTGTAAATAAGTGTTATCTATAACTTGGAACAAATAAGTAGATGACTGTTGCATAGTATATACGAGCTTGAATACATAGAGTGTATGAATACGTGCTACGAACGAGTAATGAGACTTTAGTAATGTTCAGATAATAAATATTATTAATATTAATTGTCACTTGAAATGATAGTAACCTAAATACTGCGTGTGAATAAATTGGATTGTGTTAAATTCATTCGCACTTGGTGGTTTCTAGAAATTAGAGGCAAATAAAAATATCAGAAGAGTTATATTTTTAGAATTCTATTTTATTTCTGAACGGATTTCCTGTTATTATATTCCTACGTTCTCAATACAAAGCGCTGGTTAGGCACTAATGACAAGTACTAAGCTCATGTTACTTAGACAGCTTAGCGCGCTTGCTTGGAAGGGTTACATTGGTCAACTAGTCTGACTAGCTCATAGCTCTTGATTCAGCGATAGGCATACATGCTTTCATATATCTAGTATATTTTTAATAAATCTAATATTCTTTACACTGAATGGGTTAGTTAAATATACTATGCCATTTCTTGATGCTAGCTAGTAAATATCAACTTTTTGTTTCATGAATACTTTTGAAACGAACATAGGCTCACGCCAAATTATCGGAGAGTATATCTGACAGTGAGACGTTGTAAAATTATCAAGTTACTATCGTCAAGTTCTCCTTGTAACATCAGCTATCTGCCAGTGAAGATTCCGTCAAAATAGGCCCAACCGGTCAGAGATTACCTAGATCAAACAGACAGGGAGAAATAAATAGTTTTTTGTTATACGTACTACCGTGTATACTTTAATATGCATTTTGTTTCTATTCTTTCGAGTCAGTGGTTCTCTCGAACTAGTGTGGAGAAAGGATTTTAAGTGCGCCTCAAACAGGCTCCTTTCGTGCACTTGACACATGTCTTCGAGTCTTTAGTTCTAAGACATGTCGGTTTCCTCACGATGTTTTCCTTCACCGTTTTGAGAAATGTTATTGCACACAAATCTTTCAATTAGGTGCACGTCGGGATTTGAACCGGCGACCTCCGGATTGAAACTCGGAGTCAGTACAACTAGACCACCGCTCCCATTTAGTAAAAAGCTATTATTTCGACATTACATACAGATACTTCAATTTTATGTATTTGTAAAGACTAAAAAAACAATCGTTGTGGAGTCATCGCAACTACCAGGTGTACCTATATTATATATGCTGGTTTTCCAGATTGTCCCTGGCGGCGGCCGCTGGGGAACACCACACGCCGCCGGGCTCCTGGACTCCTGGTTTCAGATGCAGGTGAGTCAGTTTATATATATATATACCATTATTATATAATTATAATGATATATATATACATAGATACAATTATTATATAATTATAATGCGCCACCTATATAGTACCCATAATTCTGGCCCATACAAAGGTTGTCTGGAAGAGAGCCGCCCATTGTTATTCCACATTTAGAGTGCAAATAAAATTGTTTTATTTTATAAGTATTAATTTGTACTGTGGCTTTGCAATAAAGAGTTATTGTATTGTATTGTTTGTAGGAATGGTACATCTATTAACTCAATGGAAAGCGAGAAGGTTATATACCTTAAAATAAATATAATATCTTACCAAGATGCAAGAAGTAGGTTACTGGCTACATAGCATTATTCGTATTGTAATGTATAGCAGTTCACTCACTACGAGACGACATACATATCAATATTAATTTTTGTCTAGGTTGCCATTGCCAGTGACGTTTTTGCGACCTGGAAAGGTTATTTACGTTATCAGCTTGAATGTTTAAGTCATAGAATTATAATTACAAGCATATTAGACGTTTGTTCTGTGTCTGGGTGTTAATATAATATGTATTAAATGTATTTATTTACAAAAGTATAAATGTATTCTAACAGTTGTCTGGTTCCCATTATACGAGTACAAGCTATGCCTAGTTTAGGGCTAGATGGCGCTGTTTGAATGGTCCACCCATATTATTATATATATTATATTATTGGACAATATCTTCATTTTGTTTTGACATTTAATATTGGATTAATGTTATTCATCTCTTGGATATGGTGGCAGACGTGGTAGTGAACATTTCTGTGTCTATCTAGTTTTGCTACCATGTCCAAGACATTTTTATCCCTTCACCTTAATTACGTTTTTAAGTGCATGAAGAAGAAGCTCGTTGAAATCTTCTTCTATTAAATATAAAAAGACAAAAGATATTTAATATTTGTACATAGATATATTAAACAAATGTTGGAACGGTTGTTTTGTTTATAGATTAAATGTATGTTTTAGTGTTTCGTTTCAGTTAATATTGGAGTAATATTCTAACACTTCTGAATGTACCTACTTCAAATCTATCGTATTTTTCCTTTCATCAAATAATCATCACGATTAAATGTATCTATTTGAACGGCAAAGTTATTTCGCTAATACGAAGAAGATATACATTCGTTTCATTTAAAACAAATTCAAATTCGTACCACTTGAACCAAATGCAATATTTGATTAAATTTGTTCAACTATTGTGTTATCACACAGTTGACTGAATACAAAATAGCATGAAAACCGAAATAATGGACAGATTACACCAATTTACACGGTACATAAGCCGCAGAGACACTATTGTCGGGGCGCACGCAGCGTACCCTGTATGGAAATGGGTGATATTCGACAAGGGGATCTAATCTAATTAGCTATGGACATTGTCGACCGCCTAAGTTAAGTGGGATAAAAAATATTAATTTATTACCTTTTAATATCTACGATGTAATTATTGAATTTAATACTCATATCTTACTTAATTTACAGCTTATTTGTCTTTCGATAATTAGAAAGAAGATACATATACATATTTCGTGTTTAATTGTTTTGATGTAAATAAATAAAATAAATATTGGTGGACATTTCACGCAGCGTCATCTAGCCCCAAAGTCATCTAAGCGTAACTTGTATCATGGGAATCAGACAACTGATATAATACTTATATACTTTTTTGTAAATACATACATAGAATACATATAGTATTATACATATCAACACCCAGACACAATAAACATCTTTGTTCGTCACACAAATGTTCGTCCTGGGTGGGAATCGAATCCACGACCTACAGCGCATAAAGCAGGGTTACTAAAAACTGAGCTGTGAGGCCACTCAAGTAAAGAAATTTATAAATTATAGTGAATCTCATAAATCGTTTAGTTACTCGAATGTCAAGAGAATACATATATAGGTCGACATATGATACATTCTTTAGTACTAATTTATTTACTTACATACGGGAAAGCATTTCAAATAAGTGAGTTATAAAAATATTTTAGGTTTTTAGAGGTACGGAAATGATTACATTGTATGTTAGCTGAAGCATCGTTATCAGTAAGTGATTATAAATAAACCGGGCGGGCGTTGCATTTTTTGCAAATATTTTTGTAGACTAGGAGCTAGTGAGAGGAAATGTTAATGTTTACAAGTTTACCGTGTTGAAATGAGTGAATATCGTTAAGACTAGAATACAAATGAAGGTTCATTTTGATCCGAATAAAAGCCGAACTTTGCGAATGTTGAAGTAATCCATTATTTAAGTAATGTGACAAGTAAACGTTGTCAACCACCCAGGCCACATCCCCCCCTGTCTACCCCGACAGGGAGGATCACTCACCCGACACACCATCCGGTGTCCCCCGGAATGGGTACCTCGGGGTTGAACTTGGAAGCCCTCTTCCAGTTCCTCCTCACGAGGTACCCCCATATCTTGGAGGCATTCTCATGCCAGCCCTCTGCTGCTGCCTCAGCCCCTCAGGCACCCTCCCCGGCTCCTATAGCCATAAAAACGATTAAAAAAAATGTCCCCTCCGCGGCCCCTCCGGCACAAAAGGTATCAAGTACCCAAGCTCCCCCTAAAGGCCAACCGGCCACCACCGCGCAGCCCACGCCGGCCGCAATCCCCGACTTCCCAGAGTCGCCCGATCCGTCGCCTACGTCCTCTCCGGAGTACGTAGAGATGGAGGAGGACCTCCCCTCACCCCTCACCCCCATGCCGCAATCGTCTGACGACGATTCTGACGGGGACTTTGTTCCCGTCAAGTACGGTAAGAGGAAGAATCCTCGCACCAAGTCCTCTCCCTCCGAGCCCCCTGCCAAATCGGCCGTCCCTCTGACGGCCGTCTCGCGCCCCAACACCCCTCCTTCGGTATCAGCGCCGAAAGGAAAGCGCCCTCCTCCAATTTTCTTGGAACAGAAGGAGCGTCTCCAGACGCTTCTTTCAATCTGCAAGCGCAAGGGCATCACTGTCCTTAGCGCATCTAACCACTCGGACACTATCCGTCTGATAGTGCCCACTCCGGATGACCACCGTCGTCTTACTAAGACGATGGAGTCTCCCCCGGAGGGCTATCATCCATTCCCTCATTGCACGAACAATCGGTTCGATGAGAAACCCCTTGCCGTGGTCATCCGAGGCCTGCCCAAGGAGCTCGGCGAGGAGGCCATTAAGGCCGACCTCATCTCCCAAAACTTCCCCGTCCGAGAGGTCCACCGTATGCGTAGTGCAAACGGTCAGGTCCTCTACGACATGGTGAGGGTTCACCTCGACCGGACTCCGGGTGGCAAGGCCATCTTCAAGAAATTGGAGGTGGTCCTCGGTCTCTCGGGTTTGCGCGTCGAGCCCCCTCACCCAAGTCCCTATCCCGCCCAATGCCACCGATGTCAGCGGTACGGCCATTCGGCACGTAAGTGCCTGATGACCCCCCGCTGCGTGAAGTGCATGGGCGTCCACGGCACCGCAGAGTGCAAGTGGACTCCCGACTCCCCTGGCCCCCCGGCTTGCGTGCTCTGCGGGACCGAGGGTCACCCCGCGAACTATCGCGGGTGCCCCAGAGCCCCAAAGGCAAACAAGGCGGTGGTCCGGAGGAACCAGGAGCGAGCTGCTCCTCTGGCCCCCTCCCAACACCCGAAAGCTACCTCCAAGGTAGCCGTCCCGCCCCACAGCGAATCACCTCGCCTAGCCCCTACCCTGATCCCCTCGGCGTGGACTAAGCCCCTAGTCCACAGGACTGAGGCCCCGAAAGCCCCAGCTGCGGTCCGCATGACCGCAGTCCCCCCACCGACCCGCCGCGCCCCTGCCTCACACTGCCCCGCGCCGTCCAATCAGCCCTCTACGGAGGATGATTTCTGGACGATAATGTGTGCCGCATACTCGACCTCCGCCGAAGCTGCCGAGCTTGCCCGGCTAATACGCGAAGCCCCCACCCAAGCCGAGAAGCAGAAATTGTGCCAGAACAATGCCCTGCTGATCGGAGTCCTCAAGCGCACTATGCCCATCCCCCTTACGGTACAAATATGTTAGGACACCCGAAAGAAAGACTTAGGCCCCGATCCCTATCGTTGGCGTTCTTCAACGCTGACGGTCTCCTCAAACAGCGTGGCCGCGTCCACGACTTTCTGACCCGCCATCAAATAGATATCATGCTAATGCAAGAAACCTTCTTGAAGCCGAACAAGGCCACCCCCAGGATGGCCAATTACCAAGCAGTTCGCAATGATAGAGCCCACGGACAGGGAGGTGGTACCATCATCTATCACAAGAGGTCCTTGCATTGCATCCCCATAGACGCACCCCCCCTCACTAACTTAGAAGCCTCCGTGTGTAGGTTAGGGATGACCGGTCATCCGTCCATTACAATAGCCTCTTGCTATCTTGCCCCCGACAAAAACTTGCTCAGAAGGGATATAGAAGCCCTTCTTAACTTGGGAAGCTCAGTCATTCTGGCTGGAGACTTCAACAGCAAGCATGTCCTCTGGAATTGCGTAGCAACGAACTCCAGAGGACGCGTACTTGACAATCTCATCCAGGAATTAAATTTTGATCTCATCTCCCCCTTAGCACCGACCCATTATCCTGGTAATGTCAATCATCGCCCAGACGTCTTGGACATAGCGTTGCTAAAGAACGTAACCCTACAGTTGCGTTCGATAGAAACGCTGTACGAACTCGACTCCGACCATAGACCCGTTCTTCTTCAACTAGGCCCCCCCCCCAGACTCGTCTCCTCCCACCAAGACCGTGGTGCAGTGGCATAAGCTTGGGATTGCTCTCAAGTCTATCCACTCACCCGACTTGGATAGGATCCCAGACGACATCTTGACTAAGGACGACATTACTGTCGCAGTCGACTCGTTGACCAGCCATGTCACTACCGCCATTGGCGGATCGTCGAAACAGGTCCCGGTGGTGCCCGATCATCGCTGGGTCCTGCCAGACGATGTGAGACGGTTGATCACCGAGTCGAACGCCGCAAACCGACGTTACAGCTCTTGCCCCTCTGAATTTAACCGCGTTACAATGCGTTCTCTCCACCGTCAGGTGAGAAAACGAATTAAAGACCTCCGCAACAGTCGATGGGATGACCTGCTTTCGGAGATCGAGCCGAGCCACCAAGCATATTGGAACTTGGCAAGGTCTATGAAGTCAGACCAACTGTCGACTATGCCCCCTCTTAACCGCCCCAACCATCAAACCCCCGCATTCGACGACGAGGAAAAAGCCGACACGTTGGCTGCCAGCCTCGAAGCCCAATGCGCCCCCAGTCTTAATTATGTCGACCCTATTCACCTTAATACGGTGAACAGTGAAGTTGACATACTAAGCTCGCGAGTCCCCTCTTCTCCCCCTCTGCCCATTATTAGAGCTTCCGAAGTGGAGCACGTCATCAAGGATCTCCATCCGAGGAAATCCCCCGGTTCCGATGGCATAAGCAACAGAGTGCTCAAGCACTTTTCTGTTGCTCTCATTTATCTCCTCGTAAGCATCTTCAATGCGGCAATGGCCAATTGCACTTTCCCCGACGCCTGGAAGGAAGCCAATGTCATTGGCATCCCCAAACCAGGCAAGAAGGCCACGGAGCCTTCTAGTTACCGTCCCATCAGTCTCCTCAAGACCATGGGGAAGCTCTACGAGCGTCTCCTCCTTAATCGTCTCTGGCCCATTGTCAATGAACTTAAACTCCTCCCGGACGAACAGTTTGGCTTCCGAGCCAGACACTCGTGCCCCCAGCAGGTCCTCCGCTTCACGGAACACGTCCTTTCAAACTCTCAAGGCATTTGGCCTAAAGATACCGGAGCCGTCTTCCTAGACGTGGCAAAGGCGTTCGACAAGGTCTGGCACAACGGCTTGGTCTACAAGCTTTCTCAACTTGGTGTGCCAGACAGACTCGTGCTCATCATACGAGACTTCCTGACCAATCGTAGCTTCCGCTATCGAGTGGAAGGGAAGCTGTCCGAACCCAAGCCCATCCGAGCCGGAGTCCCTCAGGGCTCCGTACTAGCCCCCCTCTTGTTCACGCTGTACACCAGCGATGTCCCCCACTCGTTCCAAACAGAACTCGCCCTGTTTGCGGACGACACAGCATTATACGCATCTGATCGGAATGCCGATAGGGTGCGTATAAAGCTGCAAGCCGCACTCAATGCACTCGGTGCATGGTTTACGAAGTGGCGCATTGAGGTGAACCCGACGAAAAGTACCGCGGTGTACTTTTCCCGGCGACGCCCAACGCTCAAGCCCCTCACTCTCTATGACGAACCCATTCCATGGGCGAAGTCTGCCCGCTACTTAGGCGTCGTCCTTGACAAACGTCTTAACTTCAACGAACACATTAGAACTGTTCGTAACAGGGCGGCCTTTATACTGGGTCGCCTCAATAACCTCGTATGCAAGAAGAGTAAAATGTCCCTTGGCAACAAGGTGAGACTTTACAAAGCTTGCATACGCCCCATCATGACATACGCCTCCGTGGCTTTCGCTCATGCTCAAACCCGCCCCCTACAGCTTATTCAAAATCGTTTCCTACGGAAAGCCACGGGCGTTCCCTGGTACGTACGCAATCGCTCCCTCCACCGAGACGCGCGTCTCGAGTCTATTGCCCGCTTCATGAAACTCGCCTCACAGCGATATTATGATTCGGTCGAGTCCCACCCGAACCACCTGGTTCGCACCATACCCGACTACTCGGTTGTCCCCCCTGCTAGGCGCTCTCTCCGTAGACCAAGACACGTACTTGGTGACCCCCCTGACGAGATAACGGCCGCCTATCCGGAGTTATTCCTATCGTCAGCCCCCCACAGAGAAAACACTCAACCTTCGCACCGACCCCGCCGGCGGGGTCGAAGTATCTCCGTAAATGCCCGCGCGGGGCGCATTTTCTCCAATTCCTCCCGACTCGCAACGCCCCAAGCCGAGGTCCGAACCTAAGTGGTGCCCTTGGTGACGTTGTGTATAATTTTAAGTTTTTACCGGTTGAGAGCCGTCTGCTCTCACCAAAAGCCCGTGTAAACGCTGTCAAGGCCATCTGCGGCCAACAGCATAATGTCCATTTAAAAAAAAAAAAAAAAAAAAAAAAAAAACGTTGTCAACACAAAAATAAATTGAGCAGCTTGAGTTTTTAAGTCTTTATGATTATATTAGTATTCATTATTTTATTATTTACATATATTTATGTTATACTGTTACGGAACGAGCCAACGGCTCACCTGGTGTTAAGTGGTAACCTCTGCCTATAACAATTGATGCGACGTGGATCCTCCCCTACAAGGTACGACAAGTCGTACCGTACGAAATTAGAAATATTAATGATAGCAATAACGTATTTTCTAAGCTATAGAAAGTGCATTATTTTATATTTATGTATATGATATATGTTATATTTATGCATATATAATACATATATAGAAAAACCCATGACAGGCTTGCTAAACAATGTTTAGTTATTCGTCACATATATGGATATATATTATATAGAGAGAGCCATTAAGTGACGTGGGAATTTCATCACTGGCTCCCAGTCTACATGGAGCGGAAGCTAGTTTTTTCGATTCAAATGAACGAAACGTAACTTTTACTAAACGTTCTGTTAGATACGAGTGGTTTTTGTTTCATTATGGACGCAAATAGATAATTTTCTTTATATTTTTACACATAACTGAAATTATAGTGATAGTATAAAATTTTCATGTTTAGCTTGAAGTTAAGTGTAACTTTTATGACAAGCCACAGAGTCCTAATATAAGACTAATTACAGATGATCTGCGATTTTCCAACTCGAATGTGAACGATTGCGTTGACTCTATTTAATGTGTATGCCTTGAATATGCGCGATTGGCAATTCCCACGTCGTCTTTAGACCATATGAACCAGCGACTATTAAGACTCTATGATTCCAAGAATTTGTAGTGTTTTTTTATAATTGCATACAAAGTACCATAAAATCCCATCAAACTTATTTATTTCGTAGAAAGGCATAACATTAGGCCATCGATGCCGGTATAAACTCAATGAACTGTGTAAAGGAAGTCACAAGTTTATCGTGATTAGGCCAAGTCCACTCATGCATAGATTCATACGTTATATACAGTATGTTCTGGCTAGAATAGTCTCAAGTAAATTATATATATTTCGTGCATGTTGTCCCACAAAATTAGAAATATTAATGAGAGCAATGACATATTTTCTAAGCTGTAGAAAATGCATTAATTTATAATATTTATGTATGCATATATAGAAAAGCCCGTGACAGGCTTGAAGAGAAGACAAAGACAAACGGTGAAGTATAAATTGGTGATAAAAAACTTTTAGAAAGTTTTTATGATACCTGCTAAACATTATTTAGTTATTCGTCACTCCCATTCAAGTCATCTCATAGTAAAAGAGAATAAGGCAAATAATAATCTGTACCGCTTCTTCCAAATGCTAGATGTTGTGAGCGTCCGAACAAGAGTTATAAATCTGGCGGCAAGGCATCGGTATCCATTTCTGTCACTCTAAAACACCATTACTGAAGAAAAACTTTGTTTTACGAGTGTCAGCATTCCTCGGAACTAATGACAACGGGCCGTTACTGTGGGCAGGTAGACTACGCCTGCCGAATCCAGGCAATCGCGTTCCACCGCGTGCGTACGCGTTCCGTCGGACGCATTCGGCTAAAAGAAACACAGAATAAAAATGATCAGTAGTTTGTATTTGGGTTTTCAGTGTGG
Organism: Chesias legatella; assembly: GCA_947359385.1. Taxonomy (NCBI): domain Eukaryota; kingdom Metazoa; phylum Arthropoda; class Insecta; order Lepidoptera; family Geometridae; genus Chesias; species Chesias legatella. The sequence goes on along the minus strand of OX375762.1, from coordinate 8,697,806 downwards.
CTATGTTTCAGTGTTATATATGACTGAACATTATGCTATTTTGAAAAACCTTTAGACTAAGTATCGCACACTGTATAACGAATGGTATAGCTTATAGGAGCTTAAGGCCCTGTTAGACCATACTTAATATTATTTTCGATCTATAATTCTAAGGGTACATTGTAGTTAATAGTCAATTAAGAACATGATTTTAAACATTTGCCACTCTATTTTCTTCTAATCAGTGTCTGTAATGAGTGTATCTAAAATTTAAGTCTCTAGAGCTTTAGCAACTGAAGAACCAAAAAATTGCAATAAATCTAAAAATGTAAAATAAACAGTTCTTAATTTTTTGAAGAGTGTCCTCAATTTTTGCGTTAGTGGAAACCTGGCTTAAGCATGTAAACGCACCATTACGCAGCGCACGCTGTGACATCTACCATTGTGAGTAATTACAATACTGTGGTATTTGTTCTGCTTCCTAGGTTCCTTAAATCCCGATATAATGAGGCCATGAGGACCAGAGTGGAGTAATCACCAAATTTAAATAACATTTAGGCTACTGTGCTTCAATCAGTTATACAATTACCAAAAAAAACTATAAACTTATAATTGCAAAGGGACTATATTATACCTCTATAAACCCATTGGAGTGGCTCCATTTTAGTGACACTTTATAAGTTTCAACTGGCGTCATGAGAGCGTGCTGGTCTAGTGGTACTGACCCCGAGATTCAATCCGGAGGTCGCCGGTTCAAATCCCGACGTACACCAACGAGTTTTAGATTAAAAGATTTCTGTGCGCTATACCATGTTCTGAAAACGGTGAAGGAAAACATCGTGATGAAACCGACATGTCCTAGAACTAAAAATTCGAAGACATGTGTCAAGTGCACAAAAGGAGCCTCTTTGAGGTGCAATGAAAATCCTTTCACCACACTCAAGAACCAGTGACTCGAATAGAATAGAACTGGCGTCATTTAAGGTTGCGAAAATGACCTCTATTATAGAATACATGTCTTCAAATATTCTGGTCACACTGCCTGAGACAAATACAATTTTACAGAATAATTCCTAAAAGCCAAATAACCCTACATTACACACTTGAGTGGTTTAACTCAGTTGCGTAAGCGCAAACGTAAATGAGATTCATATGAAGGGGAGAGGGGGTCCAGGGCGTACGGGGGAGAGGGGGGGGGGGGTGAAGTGACAGGATTCACGGTTCAACTGACGAGCACAATGATCGTGCTCAATCCGTGATCGATTATGTAGCCTGTGTATGTACAATGTTATAGACCGTGTGTACTTTTAAAATAGGTTTTTTCAAAGTGACTTGATTCCTTATTTACGTTAAGTACTTGATTTTTTTCACCGCGATGTAAGCTAGCCCTAGGGCAGAAGATATTATTGACATGCAATATGGTAATTGGCAGAGATGAGAGAATGATATTGAAATAATATAATTATTACTTAACTTTTGAAAAATATTTATTAACACGCTAAGAAGGGTTAACTAAAACTGTGTACACTTCATAAACGGGTAAGGGTAAAAAATGTTAGTGCCTGTTTTCAAAAATGTATATTTTTCTTTTTCTTTATTATTTGTGGCTATTATGATACAATGAATCGTTGTCGTAACTATTTTACGTCGACTGAACTTATTTCCAATTATAAATACTACTTGTTCATATAATTTAATAATCAAATCTCAACTATATTTACACACAGAAAATTGTTTACATGAATTTACAATTTTTGTAATAGTCGCTGAAGTTTTTTATTTTAATTTATGTCATCTTGGAAAGATTACATGGACACATTTAGCGAAACGATTTTTATATTCTTAAATCAGCACTTACTTATTTTACGTTCAAGAAATGATATTCGTTAGAAAATGTCGATACTAAAACTTCTATTTAAGTGCAAGAGATTTACAAATTGTCACATAATAAATGATATTATGAACATATATAGGTGATATTAACTCTTTATAAATATCTTCGGGGAAATGTTTGAGGCTAGAGTTTATATGGGACGTAAAACTTTAAAACTTATATTATACCATTATTTTAGAAAATGATATTATGATCTAATACATAAAATTCTCGTGTCACAGTGTTTGTAACAAAACTCCTCCGAAACGGCTTGACCTATTTTTATATTTTTTTTTGTGTTTATTCGGTAGGTCTGAGAATAGGATGTAAACTGTTTTTCATTTTTTTTTTTTTTTTTTACCCTTTCTGTAACCTAATTTTAATTCTTTGGACATTTTTTATTTTTTTATTATTTAGAATAAAAAAATACATACAACCCTCAATTTTCACCCTTCTACCACCAACACCAATTCTTTTTATTGCGATATTAGTACTTTAACAATTTTTAAACCTCGATGGTCGATTAATGATAAAAAAAAATGATTTTTTTTTGTTTTTAATTACACTTTTACCTTAACGTGGCATTGCAACGCATGCCGGGTACAGGTAATATTGATATAAATATACCACTTTCGAAGCAATTCCATATTATTTCATATTATGTACCATAAATTCAGTAGCCGTGAGTGAAATTTATTTTCGTGCAATACCATTAGATGTTGCTTGTTGGTCAACAATGTTGTTCGGTCTATTATGAATAGGTGCTGTGTCCAGGCGCAGGCGGGCGGCAGACTATACTTATTACGAAGTGTACCGAGCGAAGACAATCTAGGTTAGGGCGACGCGACCCCAAATCGATCTTGCAATCTCAGTCGTGTTCCATAGGACTAGCGTTGCCAGGCGTCCGGATAAAGCCGGACACAGTCAGGCTTTTTGGTTGCGTGTCCGGCTAAATTAGATGGTGTCCGGCTTTTGTTAGACTTTTTAAATTTAGCCAGTTTTTTTTACATTTTTCATGTGTATAAAGAAGACTGATTCATTCAATTTTATTGTTGTTTCATTAGAATTTAAGAAGATTCTATGGTAAATGATTAAAAAGCATTGTTTAATTAGACATAAAAATTTAAAAAAATCTGCTTTTTTACCCAAATGTCCAGCTAAACTAGCTGGTGTGTCCGGCTTTCAGATTTGAAGACCTGACAACCCTACATAGGAGCAAGCGAGACGGCGGACGGTGACCTAGAGTAGCAGGTTGGGAATCCGGAAGGTAGAAACCGGCTCCACGGTGCATTTTTCCGTTCAATGGAAAGCGTACTTCGCGAACCGTTGCCTTATTTTTTGTTTTTGGGTAGATTTACGATTTTCGCTCATTCAACGGTAATGAAGACATAATTATCGCCGGCTTTATCTCTCGGCAATCTCATCGGCGTTTATTAAGCGCACACTAATTTACCCGCTCATTATGAATGCGTATTTTGTTGTACAAATTGCATTGCTGCGGCGTCTTTATCGGTCTGTAACGATCCGGCAAATGCTATCCTGTTCGAAAGCTTTCAGACTCGTTCAGACGCGTGTAGTAATTACGTGAACTTTTATGATATTCTGTTAAAACATTTGATAAGATAACTCACAAACCAATAAAGTAAATTCGGGCAAGTGCGAATTGCACTCGTGTACCTACCAAGATAGCTGATGTCATTATAATGATGAAATGTTTATTTTATTTGATTGATTTAACTATAATTTATAGGCGCGTATCTAACCGATCTTAATCTAAAATCATATATTTTATTAATAATAACAATAATAATAAAAGCCTCTATTAGCTGACCAGTCCAAGATTTTTTTTTAACTAAAATAATTTTAAATCTATATTAAAGAATAAGAAAAAATAACTAAAAAAATAACTTTCAGATTCAAAGCATTTATTGCACTATGTTGTTACAAAGATCTTAATACTCGTATACTTATAGGATGGATACAAATATAAACCCTGTTAGGGCACAGCAATTTTATTATTCTAGGCGTCTATTTTTTTTAATTATTAGTGTACATTTTACTTTTCTTCAGCATCTAGATTTGTTGATCAGGTTTTCCTTCGACATAGGCCTCCATACATTATACCACAGTGTGACACAATTCAAAGCATTATCGTGACGAGCATATCTGCGTCTATTTCGCGGGTGTACTGTAAAGAATGGATACATATAGAGTAGGTTAGAGTACATTCGCACTCGAAGGGCCGTTCCATTTCCCCGCGGTGCGTCTCGCACTTTCTACCCTGCGGCAGTTGCCATCAGCCGCATTCCGGCCCGCGGCCCGACCGTCCACCGTCCACGCTAGCCGCAGGTGACTGCTGTGCGTCGACCGAAGCGGACGACATATAGTAGCAACCAAAATAAGGCAATTTAGCGACCACATAGGCTTGCATCGTGCATAATGCCTCGCGTCGACCGAAGCACACGAGATATATTTTTATAGCAGCAACTGAAATGAGGCAAGTTAGCGACCATCTATCCTACTAATATTAGAAGTGTGAAAGTTTGTATGGATGTTTGTTACTCTTTCACGCTCAAACGGCCGAATGGATTTGGATGAAATTTGGTACCAAGACAGCTTATATCCTGGATTAATACATAGGCTACTGATACCGGAAAAGTGCAGTGTTCCCTTGGGATTACTTATTTACCGCGGGTAACACCGCAGGGCGCAGCTAGTTAATTATATTTGCTGCCTAGCTTGGTGTGCTAACGTCATTAAAATTAAAAGTCATTACTAGCCAGTAAAGTATACCTCGCGTCAAATAAACCGAGATGTCGCAGCAACTAACATATCAGTAACAAGCTAGCATTCACACAACTGACCGTCTAAAACAAGTAGCGGACATCGTTCAAGAACAGAATATTAATATTAAAACCCGGTTGATACACATGCTAAAAATTGTTATATAAAAAATAATCGAAAACTTATATAAACTATATTTAGACAATAAACCACACATTTTCTTGGAACAAGAGCGCTATAGATTAACGCAAGTGTCCATTCCTGGAATTGGCATCGCTAGTAACTTCAGACACCAACACCATTGCATCGCCAACGCTACTCGGTTCTCAAACTTGCTGTAGGTTTACACGGGGTCTTCTCAGACTTCTTGCAACCTTCATCGCCTACAGTTTGAAAAGCTCGGATTGAGTCATTGAGCTTTGTAAGGCGCGTTTGTTGAATAGCTTTGTGGCTGATGATCAACGATTTGCCATAAGTTCGCAAGAAGAACCTTTGTATTAACTACCAAGAATTCATTCTGAAGTTAGTATACTAACTGGCACTTCAATGTAAATTTATATACTTAAATGTACTACTCCGGTTGAATTGAAATTAGAGATAATATAAATCAAAAATCAGTAAATGCATGAACAACTACGTCTTTGAATAATCATTCAAATATTATCTTAATTAAACCAATCAGCGTTTTTGGTACTTAATTAGTTGTTTTTTTTTGTATAGCCTTCCGAAAACTGAAGTTGCTCATTTCACATTAGATGGAGATCTCATTTTTCATGTATTTTATATATTAACATTTTTCATATTCATGTATGAGCATTAACGTTGTATTCGTATAAACGTTTGAGGTTTATTCGGCGCAGCGGCCGTTACTTTCGTAATAGTTATTACTCTATATAGCATTCTTCGGAAGTAAGTGTTTCAGTGCTTCTGTGTAAAACACTAAAGAAAGTGGTCAGCGTTATGACAATGATAATTTGCGAACTTTTCTGACGAAATCGTTTGTAAGTAGAGTAAGCTTGCGACAGAGCGACACGGATGACGTCACGAGTGCGTGTGCGTGTTTCTAGAAATACAATATCGTTTTAATTTTGTATTTAATTTCAATAAATGAGTTTAATGGTATAAAAAAGTGGCAGCATTTGAAAAACCTTCATCAATAACATAAACATATCTTTGAATGTTTGAGACATTTAGATCCTGCTTAGTTAGATAGACTCGTATGTCCTACTAATTATAAACGTGAAAGTTTGTATGGATGTTTGTTACTCTTTCACGCAAAAACGGCTGAATGGATTTGGATAAAATTTAGTACCAAGATAGCTTATATCCTCAATTAACACATAGGCTACTTTGATCCCGGAAAAGTGCAGTGTTCCCGTGGGATTACTTATTCACCGCGGGTAATACTGCGGGGCGCAGCTGTATTCTATATATTTACATGTTATTTTCTAATTGTGAAGAGAAATAAGGTATTAAATAAAATCAAGAAATTCGCCCACCGATGAACTGAATGAATCAATTCAATTTTTCATTTATCTTATTCAATTAGTACTCGATGAATACTACTTGCAGTATTTGTGTCCTGTAATTGCTTTGCGCCGGCGCCGGTCGATGGCGATTCGTTTAGCCACTCGCCAGCTTCTCCAGAATATGTGATAGCTTCTATAACTCTACCCACACGTGCGTAGACCAGTCAAGTGACTATTTGTATTTCATTTTATTGAATGGCAAAAATATTATTTTGTTCGATAATGTATTCGCACTGTTTTCTTTTTATGAAAATAATTTAATGTTACGTATGAGGTCCCAAACATTTGGCAATCTCCCTATTATAAATGCGAAAGTTTGGATCGATGGATGTTTGTTACTCTATCACGCCAGAACGGCTGAACGTATCTAAATGAAATTTGGCACAGCGATAGACTGTGTCTCTGGAATAGCACACTGGCTCTTATTTTTCCGGAAAAGTGTAGTGTTGCCGCGATATAACATCGCAAGGCGCAGCTAGTAACAAATAAAAACTTATTAGGACAAAGCAAAGGCCTAAATAAGTCCGCTAAGTTCTCGCCGCTCTAGCTATCGTGTGTCATCGACTCCAGGCCTTTATTATTTGCGTTTGTTATCTCTATTGACACATCCAACCACTTATCGGTCGAGACTAAAATGTCGTCCTATAACCGAAGATTTAAATCTTCCTAACCACTCTCCGTTTAACTCGGACACATTTATTTCGGCTCTACATATTCTTGCGTGTCTCCCTAATTGACATCTGCGCGACTTGACTGTGCATAGCAGTTCATCTCAATAAATATCTCTGAATCAAGTATGCAAGCTCTTATTTTTCAAAGTTCACGTAGAATATACCTATTCTATTTGAATATAACAAGCGGAAACTGTACTAAACCTTGCCTACAAATTATTGAAATCCTCAAAGTTATGCGTACAATAGTATAAATTTTCATTTAAGAATAGTTTATTGGACAGCCCTGCATATTAAACCAGGCTTAGGAAAATGAAAAAGTAATATGATTGTGGCAGAGTGGGGCGATGGAGTCAATGCGGTAGAGTCAGTGCGATTAGTAATTAGATCTTCAGCCATCGGGTAGTACTTTGCGTCGGTTTATTTGTACTAAAAGTACCGTTGTCAGGTCGCGGAACTGATCGTATGGTCGAAACGAAATATTACAGGTTACGAGGATTATCCTCCAGAATTTTTTAATGGTTGTCGCATAAAATAAATCTGATTGTTAGGGGAATCGTTATGTAGGTAAATATTAGTTATTCAAAGGCGTGGCATGCGTGAGCGTCGTAGTACGTTGTCATTTAGGTAAATTGCTACATTATTCTTCACTAGCTTTTAACCGCGGCTTTGCTCGCGTTATTGATGATTTTTTTCATCTAATTCTGGTTGTACAGAATTTGTATTTGAATATATTAATAATTCTACGGAAATCATTAACGAAAAACTTATTTTTTATTCTACTATCGTTTCTATCTCTAGTTATATCAAAATTCTTCACAATCGATTGAGCGGTTTAGGCGTGAAAATGTAACAAAGAAACAAAGAAGCAAACTCGCTTTCGCAGTTATAATATTATTTAGGATATCTATACTAATATAAATCCAGTCAACATTATTTCCAGAGTCCATTTCAACTTTTATATTATGTACGCCGTTTAATGTTTGGGTACAAAAAATGAAACTTACCTAATGTTGAACAATTTATAACTAACTAGCTGTGCCCGCGTCTTAGTCCGCGTGTAATTAACTTAGTGTCTGTGATTATCGTGAACTAATACTATAACATATGAAATAACGTTTATAAGTTACCTTTAATAACGTTAATAAAGTGAATTAACTTAACATAGTATATCACTGCTGACACTTTTACAGGCATTTTAAAGCTTACAACTTTTTTTTGTGGAAAGCATTCTTTTATCTTTTACCATTAAAGTAGGATTCGTAAGAAACTTATTCACTCAATTTTTTTACAACTTATATTTACAAAATTTGTCTCCACGGAAATCCCTTTTATTTTAACGGGATAATATAAAGCCTTTGCCCTGAAGGTGCTTTCTAAATATTGATGAAAGATTTCTGAAATTGGATGAGTTGTTCGTAGACTACTAGCAAACATATACTTATTTATTACCTAAATAATAAAATATCTAAACAAATAAATGTCTAAATATCTCTAGTCTATTGGGTGTGTGTCTCTGTCAATTTTCCATTACCTAGCGAAGGTGCAAAAGAGATTCCATTTCTAAGCAACACGACGAAGTGTCTTCCGCGTCGTAACTGGAACGTTGGTCACCAAGAGCGCACCACGCCACGCCACGCTGTGCCACGCCACGCCACGCCGCGCCACGCCGGACAACCAGCCGATAGCAGACATCGACCATTATGTCAGGTCCCTCGACCATAGACCAATCAGCGTAGCTCACACCATGATTTCGTTTCTACATCAAACTACAACTAGAAAATATTATGAGATAATTGACTACCAATAAGTCCCGAATATCTTCACCTTTTTATTCGATTACCTTATTTTAAGTAGTACCTTCGTTTAAGATAGTTGGTAGAAGATTATAGTAAGATATTGTTAATCAAAATCGACTTATTATAATTACACTAAACGCACTCAGTGTATATATACGGGTTTTGTACCTACAAAACCCGTACAATTTCGACTGGAGTGAAGTGGTGTGTGGCTCTAGAACATAATAATTATAAGTACTTTACGGCGGCAGTTAAGTTAATCACACAAGTTGATTAATAAACTGGCCGTTCTGTGCGGTCTGTGTCTACAAACTTTTTAGACAACGGGCCGTGCAAGCAATAAACTTCAAAGCCCGATATGGTGTGTTTTTCGAAAAGCACCTAAACGTCGCGTCGTTGTGCAATTGTGGCACAAATGCTTAAGTGTCGGCGAGGTGTAGGTGTAGATGAGATAACGGTGGTATACGCTGATGGAGTCCGGGATTCCACTGAGTATTTAATGATTGCGAAAGTGTTGATGACCCGGCACATTTAGATAGAAAAAAACACTGCTAAAATTTCGTACTCAGGGTTTCTTTTGAATTTAGATCTCCACTTATAGGGAAATCTGCGAAACGCAACGATAATGTTTCTTCGGTCTGTTCGAGAGCTTTCTTTACGACAAGTTTAGGATTGTGAGGCTTCGATTTGTTGACCAAGTTTAACGATATAAATAAAGCTTTCGTAGTAAACATGAGGCAAGGAATGTGTGATTGCGTATGTTGCAGTAAAACAGCTCAAAACACGCTTTAAGTCGTAATGTATCTGTAAAAAATCCTACCATAATCTGCACGCGAATAAAAGAAGGGTCATAAATTTATCCATTTTATAACTCCTGCGCTTTTGGGGTTTGCGTGTGTCCGTGATTTTATGCACGATCAAATTTTACTCGACATTTTACAATGTTATAGAAATTTTATGTTCCGACAAATTTGTTGCACGGTGATTGTATTGATTATCTTATAGGTATTTTCATGTAAAATAACATTTAAACATGGGCCCCTATTGAACGTTTTCGATAAACTTACCGAATTTAAAAAAAAGTGAAAGGTGAAGAAGGAGAGAAGTCAAAACTTTCCTATAAAATGAAATTGAAATTCAGTTAATTTTTTATCTCTATTCGCTAATAGCTACGTCTAAAAAGTCAGGGAAAGAGACAAATGCCGACTCGATTTTAATTTAATTACATCCAATCTCGTCTATAGTATCCCATCTAACTAAACTGACCAAACAATCAGGCACAGTGTATAAAATAATAAAATGTGTAAATAATAATTATTAATTCTGTAAGTTAGTTTTGGAATGTGGGCTGATCGACAAATTTACTCTTCCCATTTAATATGTTCTTATCTGTTCAATGTATGCAATTTCAAACAAAGGACTTCTCAGTTCTGGAACCATTTTGTCAACAGACAATTACAAACGACATGCAGTTTTCAATGCAGTCAAAGGCACCCATGGATTTTTCCGCTCAGTATGTGATCAAGTATCATATACTTGAGATAAATATTAATAACTATAAATATTAAAACATCTCTTCGGCTAAAAAGTTGGTCTAGTCCCACAGCTCAAGCCCACAGTTTTTAAATAGCTACTAACTACAAGTACCTTGGACCATTGTTTGCAGATCATGCAAAACATGTCTCGTGCGGGAACCAAACCCGTAACTTCGAGCACGCACCAGGTATGTGCTCGAAGTACTTCACTGTCAAATATAGATCTTGCTATTATATACATAAGTTTTATCCTAGAATTTATTAAAGCTGTTATGAGGTTATGAAAAATAGAACTTGTTGTATTACAAACGGTCTACAAAAACGAACTTTGGCCATTCGGAGCTAACGGAGTCATTTCACACGTTTAGAATTCTATATCTAACTTCTATATCTATATAAATATATGTCAATTTTACATAGGAGTTAATCACTCAAAGTAGGTATCTAATTTAAGATATTTAGAACGAGTAATAGACTTCGAGCTAAGCCTAAGGTGTTTACCTGTCTGAACAGTGAAAGGTCAAAGTTTAAGCGTTTGATGGTAAAGTAACTGTGTAAGATAATCTATTTACTCACAAACTACACATTAAACGTAAAATAAATGGTCTTTGACACTTTCAACTCAGTTGGTCACGCTTAGACTTCGTTAATGAGATATAGCTGAGATTTTCCTTGGTAATGTACCTACGATATTCTGTCGTTGCTCCTTGCGTAAGTAACTAATGGCAATTGTTCAAAAAAATTGTCATTGATAGATTTGCGTAGCGCTAACTGCCATTTGGCACCTCGAATCTAAGTGATGGCACGAGTGCACGGCTATGCGAATGTACATTGCTGCATCTCGGTGCGGTGGCTCTCGCCGTCGGACTTTCCGGGCGGCTAATGGTCACGCTGCGTCGCGGAGAGATCGTAAGATCGGTCGAGTTGCGGTTGCGACTCGCGCTGGTGGCAGACAGCTTGGCGCGCCACTTTTTTTAATTATATGTTGTGTTTTTCTTTACAAAAGTTGAACATAAGTAGGTGGAGGCTGCGGAGGCTTTCCGTTGGCTTTCTTTTTTATAGCCTCTGAGAGTTATAAATTCAAATACCTACCTGCCTCACAAACCTAAGTTAAGATAATGTCGGCTACTAATAAATACAATGTGAAAAGAAAGTATTTAGTTGTATTCGTAAAAATTAAAAAGTTTCTTTGTATCTTAAACAAGTTTTGATATCCAATATGAATAAACTGTATAGGATTGCCATTATTAATAAAACTCGTATGAGACATAATGAATTTTAATATTTTCGCCGGTGAGTCACCGCGTCTATAATGAATTACGCAATAGCCAATACTAGTTCAATAATAATACTTGAATAGCTACACATAATAATAATGCTGGTGACTCATAACACAAAATACTTAATAATAAACGACGCGTGCCGTTTAATAACCCGTGTGTGTCGTCATCGTAATATTTAAATGATACATTGATCACAAAATTAAATCAAACCTTTACGATACTAATGATACTGTGTCTATTACCTCACGTTAGAAGTATTGTGACGTGCCAGGATGCCAGCTTGGAGGTGGTACTGCCGATAGATGTACTCTTTCGTAATCGCTTGTGCCGAAAACATGGCGCGACTCCGCATCAATACATCGTTCTTCGGGCCCCATAACGGGTCCACTTTGACTGTGTCCCAAAATCTCTTTCTCAATACTGCAACCGCTAATTTTAACAATATCAACGATATCGTGTACCCCACTAACGCTATAAGAGTCCCAATCCCCGCCATCTCTCCGGGACTCCATTTGACCATGAATAAAAAGTAGAGTTCGTTAAAGAATACGTACGCTACTAAACCGCTAGACATCAACCATGCCAATTTCATGTAACTTCTTGGCTGAATCCCTTGCATGAAATGCACGTCTTCAGAAAACGTTATCAACCCATACCATACTACAAAAACCAGTAATTCTAACATAGCAATAAAAATTGTTACCAGGTGAACGGTTTTTCTGTAATAAAATATCGCGTATACGCCAATATTACCGAGTAAAGGGGTTGTCACAAGAAAAATAACTGTAACACATGCTAAGCAGAACATACCGGGATATCTACGTACGAGCGTACAACGTTCTGCTACCATTTCCATTAAATGTTGCATGATAATAATATTTGTGCTGAGTCCAAGAACAGCATTGCAGCTAAAGCAGAGTATGAGCCAAAAGTGATTGTTATCATACTCCTTCAGCAACGTGGGGATCTTTTCAAATGTGAGCGTCATCGGGTAACTCATGAAAACGTTAGGCTTGATACCAGACACGTAAGCGTAGGGGCACAGCATCATCGCGACTGTGCACACGGCGATTATCGTGAACAACCCGCAGACAGCCACTGTGATGATAATGTTGGAGTAGCACGGCGCCCGGAACGAGGTGGAAGCACCCAAGTTAAACGACAGACCAGTACCAATATTCAAAGTATACAACACCTGCTGAATAATGTTTGAAATTCTGTAATTTTCTTGGAATATGCTAAAATCCGCATCGATCGCATCCGCATATGACGCGACGAGTCCTTTCTGCATCATCGATCCTACCATGAGTATCGTGTAACCCGAGAAGGGGAAAATTGTCAGGAAGTACAAAAACCATTTCAGAGAACGTTTTCTTTTGAAACAACTGAGGAATAATAAGCAACACCCCAGGCCCGAAGCGAGGCACACTCGCCACGCGACGTAGTAGTACTGCTCTCTCTGACCGAGGATAAAATTTCGCCAGTACTGGTGCGCAGGAAAGCATTTGTACAGGTAATCGCAGTATTTGTGGGTCACGTCTTCAAATTTAATACATTCTCGGTTCACAGAGTAGTTGTAGAATAAGATGTTGCAGTTTGGCGTGGACCAGTCTCCGCAAACGTGATACGGTATCGGTTCTTCGAAACTTATGAGTAAGTAGTGAATTATGAACGATAATATGGTGTGGTTGTAGATGATGATCACAATTTGCCATACGATGTGTACGTAGCCGACGTGGGAAAGGCAGCCGCGGATGGTCCACACCTGGAGGCAGTCGCGGGCCGTGAACTGGCTGACGATAAACTCCATGTAGAGGACAGGGATGCCGACGATCACGTATGCCAGCACGTATCCAAGTAGGTAGCCGGTTGCGCCGTGCGTGAGAGCCGCCAGGGGCAGCGAGATGAAATTCGTGGTGCCCATTGTTTGACAGCACAACGCCATTATATACTGGACTCTGGATTCCCAGAAGAAAGTCTTTTTATGATCCAAATGCGGCATTTCACTTTGTTTTTCCTGCATCATTTTGTTTGAAAATATTGTGTGTCGTTTTGACGTAGTCATGGCCACCCTGACTTTCCTATAGACCTGTTGCCAAACTATCTATTGCCGTCTTGTTAAGGAATTAGTACAGATACATTCTCTAGATATGTACTGAATATACTGAAATGCCACTTTCACGTTTCTCGTTTTTTGGTTTTACATTATGATAATTAGAATATACTTCTCAAGAATTGATCGTGTAAATTGCCAAGATGGCATTGTGCTATAGGAATGGGTTTCTAATGCAGAATTTGTCTTTCCCTCAACATAATCCATATTCCGAGGAATGGCTTTCGGGCAGGTGTCTGCTAGATAATGAAATTGCAATTGATAAACAGCCCAGTGCAGTTTCACTTTATATATTCGATAGACTGAGTAGGACCCGTTCTTCTTGTAATCGAGTAAAGCTATCTACTGACTGGATATTCTTAACGTTGGGTTACAAATTGTTGTATGTAAGGGTTTTGAAATAATTTGCAATAAAGTTAGTTTTCTATACAATCTGGGTATGAACATTGGATCGACAGATACCAAATACATACTATTATTCCATCGGAGTTTTTGTTTTCGTAAACTGTTCAGTAATTTCGCTAAGCTAACTTGAAATGCCCATTTTTGGGTTATTTATGTATGTGTCCAAGTCCCTCAGTTTCAGTACTACCAGCAATTGTACCAACTGTAGAATATTATGATATTCTACAGTTGGTACAATTGCTGGTAGTGGTGGTATCTACTGTGGAAATTTAGAAGATAATTCGAATAAGTAAAAAAAAATCAGAGTGAGGCGTTCCAATCCAAACATTTAAGTGAATTAATAATTTATTATGGCACTTTTATGGGAAAAACTTACGCACTAGAGTTACAGTTTAAAACAGTCCTTAGTGTATCGACAAGGCTTTCTTGTCCCACACTAGTCTGCTGTGATCATAACCGCGCGCTCAATATAATATTTTACATTTTAATGATCCTAACAACTAACTATATATATATACAGTATACTATATATATATACATATATATACATATATATACTATATATATATCTACAGTGCAGATCGTATGCTTTTATTGCTTTAGGAGAATTGATTTTAATACCACGACTAAAGCGATGTTTAGGTGCCTTTGCCTAGAAATTTCGTTTTTATTTTATTTTACGTGACATATTTAAATAGCGTTATTAAAAAAAAAACTATGCACCCTACTGAATGAGATATTTATTTTGATGCGGAAGGTTGATGCAGTCAGATTCGATAACTGGCGAGTTTTAAAAACTAGCACATGAATTTCTATCTGAATTCCTGCTAAAAATATATGTATCCAAGTTAACACAGTGAAAGTAAGCTAAACAATTTAGTAATTATAAATTTCTAGTAACTTTAAAAAATATTTATCCAATTATCTTACCAAAGCTAGAATCTCAAACAACGAAGTTCTGATCTCACGAAGAGAGACATTAAGGAATGGAATTTAAAGGCTCATTTTTATGATGCTTTTCCACAAATGGGAAATGCAAAAGTGCTTCAATAAGTGGTTTGAAAACGATATCGGCGAAAAATATGCATCTTTTATTTACACTAGCATTTTTATCTGTCGCTTTAATCTTATCAATATTTCTGCAATGTAGTAACGTAAAGATAAACTCGAAAAACGGTCGTCTTTTTGCGAACCCCGCCTTTGTTTGTTAACCCACATAGGAATTACTTAATTTATTTTAAAATATCTGATAAATGTTAAGTATTATGCACTAAAACGATCCAATTAATACTACTTACTGGAGGTTACTGATAGTCGTCCATATAATACAGCGAAGTATATTTTTACATTAATAAAAATAATCAAGTTAACATGTTAGAAAATATACTTCGCCAAATGTTATTAGAATTGTTATCTTTCGCCATACCAGATATTTTATATTATTATATTTAATACTTGATTAAAAATTATCTAAGCGTTGGTAATGTTCCCGAAATTGTTTCATTCATAATGAAGGTGGATTGGATCCTATTTAGGAAGCCATTTCCGACCTAAATCACCTACTGAAGATTTATTGGAATATTAAGTTTAATTATTATATACTTTCATACATACTCAAACCAGCAGCTTCAATCGCATGGTTTCGGATCTACTGTCCCTTGCTGCGCCAAAGAATGATAATGGCACATCAACATACATTTTTTTATATATAAGTAGGAATATGCGATAACAACGCATTAATCCTCTACCCTTATCCCACCTTAGGTGGCATTTTTCTTCCATTTCCCTCTGTCAGACGTCATCTCAGCAGTCAATCCTTTTCATTCATTTTCAGTCATTTTTCATTTAGTTCATGCAAATGAGTAAAATAATATTCACAAGAAATTCAATATTAATCACATATCCCCCAAAACAGTGAAATTATCTTACATAGGTACCTACTACTGTCATTTTACTACGAAACTATGCCGTAACAAGAACGGTAAAGAAAAAACACAGAATATAATTAATTTTGTTGCACATAATATGTATAAATAAAGTTAAACTCCTAGTTAGTTATGCTCGTAAATATATTTTTGCACTGCCAAACTGACAATTAATATTCAAAGATCATTGATAAAGATTCATATAGGCAACGTGCGATAACAAAATGATGTAGGAAACGGAGTAGGGTTAGCATAATCAGCTCGTTATGTTTCCACGGGCGCGGGCGGGCGGCAGGGACACAAGCTTTATCTCAACTAACCATAGAGAATAAGCTGAAACATTCCGCATGAGCCCAAAGCGGCATAGTGTTTTTTTTATGACTGGACATTGGCCACAGTTGGCCTTGACGGCGTTTACACGGGCTTTTGATGAGAGCAGACAGCTCTCAACCGGTAGCAGACGGCTCTCAACCGGTATGGACTAGAGACGAGTTCATTCAGTAGTTTATACAGGAGGGTTTTATCACGAGATTTTTAATCAGTTCAAGCAATCATCTGATTTGGAAGATGCATTGAAGATGTTGAAATTTATTGTAATCTAAAATACTTCTGTTACTTCGGGAAGGAACTAGCCATCCACACACAACATAGGGAATCCTAGTGTGGAGGCTAGTGCACATTCTTGCACTGTTATTCAGTCTGATTCAGTTTTAAGTATTCATCTGTTGTGTTACCTATTAAAATACTACGGTGTAATGTTTTTGTAACAAATAAAAATAAATTTATTGTTTATTTTTATTAAATGCAATAATAATCACAATAAGTAAAATATGTATTTAAGAATTATGGAAAATAATGTTGTCGAATTATATTATGCCACCGCTATTGTCACCGCTGTAACTGAAAATGAAAGATACAACGCAGTTTACTGAATCAGACTCGTATGCAAAACGAGTATATTCGTAGCACCGTATTCCCAAGTAAAAATAACTATTTTAATAATATCCGGTATCATAACAATGTTATAAAATCTAGGATTATGTATCTCGATCGGTCGCCAGTTTAAGTTACGTGATAATGCTGGTGTACAGTACAATCGTATCGTTTTATTCATGAATGCAACGAATGATAACTGAATACGTTATCACTTGTGTACCTACTCGCACCTACGGACGCTACTCTTACGAATATTATTGTACATGATACGTTCTGATAAAAGGAACTGATTAATATGTTCATATTTTTAGCACAAGATTTCAGTATTCACTCGCGTCATTACGACATGTTTTAAAATACAAAGCCTATTTACCCGGTTACGCCAATTATATTTCATTTTCTTTCATAATACACGATCATATACAAATCATGAGACATTTACAAAACAGTCTTTTTAACGAGCGTATTTCCCACCTGGTGTTAAGTGGTAACCTCTGCCCCTTTTTGTACATCAAAGTTTTCAGTTATACAGTTTTTCAGTTTATTTTAATTGCCTTTAATATATAGCCCTTTCTGAAAATTTTGTATCAACGGCATTATTTTTTTGTCTTGAATATTCGTGTGCCTGTGTTTATCATGTCTACTGCGACACATGTTCTGTTAACGCAGGGTTATGTAGGTAATAGTTTTCATAATCTACAAGGATGTTTAAATAATACAAAAGAAACAAAGGTTGAAATTGTTGTAGTGCTTTCACCATTTGGCCGCCTTTCATCGCGGCCGTTGTAAATTCTGTGTGGTTTCAAACGATTATTGTTTTTCACCTTATTAAGCTAAACAACAATTTATACAATTTTAACGTATTATCCTTATAAGCGAGTAAGTCGTGGCGCGTTATCGTAAATAGTATCTTAAACAAACAGTCCGCTGTAGACCACGACGTTATTGATTTTGACTGATACAGTCGATGCTTCGAATACTCCAAGAAGCCGGCTACGAAAGCTTCGTAGATATCATATCTAGAGAACATTTAAGTACTTCTAATAAACTTAAGGAGTATACGACATGTTAGTTGGCTAGTTTGACAGTTCTTGTAAGTAATATCTTTCTTCCTATGCAAATCGAATTTGAATATCCGTAAGTACTTGTATGTGTGTAATAGTATATACTATACATAATATAATATTATCTAATGATCGCTTACTTGTGAAATAATGAGACCCTATGGCCCATATACCTCTAATATCTAATCGTAAACTATAGTCTAATGGGATTAATAGCTGCAAATGTTCTTCAAAACTATTCCATTATCATAGGTTTAAAAGCATAAATGATAATAACAAACACAATGAACTGGAATACCAAATACCTGTGAAGAGAATTGAAATCGTGACTGTCAGCGGACGACGCAAAACTGTACCTAAAACGTATTACATCAGAGTCCAATTTGCATCGTGAGTAAATTGGCTAACATTTCACTATCGGTAATGCTATCCTTCTCTGGTGGTGGAGGCGTGATTCGCTATTTCAAACAGAATAACAGCGCAACTGTGGAAAATATATCTGTCCTTGTTCAGCATAAAGTGACCTATGACCTAGGTATCGATTCAGGTGAATGTGGTTACCACAGCAAATCGATTAATTATCCAGTATACAAACATATAACTAGTTGAACTAAACAGGTAATCTTGGTATGCCGTGCTAGTTCTAAATTGTTGCCCGTCAAAGTTCTTATCGCAACGTCGAGAATAATTGCAATGCTTATGAAATTAATTGAAACTTCCTTTAACACAGGCACAGCGCTACTTCGTTCTGCTACGTATCTACTACCTACACATACTTAGCGTAGGTACTTAGGTACTAGCATATCTGTATTGAATAGCACATATGTAAAATAGTTATGATGAGTTTCTCAATTTTTTCTTCATTGAATAACAGTTTACCCCTATTCCAAAACACGTTTCTCATTGGTAAAATTCTGTATTTCTTTTCACTAAGGCATGTAAGAGGTATAGTCGTGAAAGAAATATTTGTTGCCCACAGAGTTAGAAATGTTATATACTATATACATATTGGAACATAAATTTGACACATAACAGTTTTGAAGGAGGTAATTGGGACATCTCTTGTTACCTGTTATTAAACTGGTAAAGCTTCATCTACTCCAAAGCTAAGGTGACCAATGAAAAGTTGGATATTTTCATACGAGAATATTCTCTTACAATTCTATTCTATTCGAGTCACTGGTTCTCTCGAACCAGTTTGGTAAAAGGATTTTAAGTGCACCTCAAAGAGGCTCCTTTCGTGCACTTGACACATGTCTAAGAATTTTTAGTTCAAGGACATGTCGGATTTCTTCACGATGTTTTCCTTCGCCGTTTTGAGAACGTGTTATTACGCACATAAATCTTTCAATCGAAAAACTCATAGGTGCACGTCGGGATTTGAACTGGTCACCTCCGGATTGAAACTCGGGGTCACCACTCACACCACAACATCACCACCACGCACTCTCTCTTTTTTACAATAAGAAACGCGTAAATGATGACAACTCTTTTTTGTGACGTCAGCTGATCTGTAGGTCGTGGGTTCGAACCCTGCAATGATCTAGATTTCCGCTAATGGAACATAGCGTAGTGGTAGAGGCTCGCGACTTGTGTCGACTTTACTGTGGCTCGTTAAACGTTACGTGAGGCAAAGAGAATATATTTACCATTACTTTATTATATAAATATACATACATTCATCTGAATTCATGCTTTTATTCCCGAAGGAGTAAGCAGAGCCTCAGTGGGCCACTTTTTACCTTGTTTTTTAGACTATTGTGGGGAACGTAGACGTGAAACACTTTATACAAATGCTTATTCAAATTGGTCACTATGAAATTAAAAAGCTCTTGTTTTTAATTTGGATGCCTTCAGATTAATCGCTATGACCACACGATCCATGCTGTGTTCTACCAAATAAAGGAAGCATTGGCTTACATTAGTAATTCATATCAATGTTTGAATGGACTTCAGAATAATATGCTATTTTTTTTTACAATTACCACATGGTAGCAAGACATTGCGGCGTGCTTGTGTAGAGATTCAAAAGACGAACATAATTTGCACGGGTGTTTTGAGTCGTTTTAATCTCTGTACGCGCATAGTAGCGCTGATGGCAGATTGCAAGTTTTCGCGCGATTATCTGAATTAGCATACCAAATTTTTTATTAAATATGTCATAAATATAATTAATATTAAAAATAAAATAATTAATAATAAAATAATAATAAATAATAAAAATATTAAATATAATTCTGGAAAATAAGTTTTCCTTAACCCAATGTCGGTACTCATTTCCTGTAATCAACGTGGCGAATTCGCGAATTTTTTTTCATAAGAGTAATTAGATTATCTAGTATTCTTGTTGTTACGGCCCTACTTATGTACATTATATATACCCAATATACTTTTATTAAAATTAACAGTGAGAATCAAAGATACCTACTATGTCTACAATTCTTTTCAACGTGAGGACGAGTAAATTTCTAAGCCAGCCATCGAATTCATTCATTATACAGATAATGTTTTCGAAAGCACACCCCCACGAAGCAGTAAATAATTCACAATAGAGACCGCGCGCGCACCTGTACAATACGATTGCAATAACATTTTCATTGCATTATACATCACGTATTAAAATATCGAAACTGCTTCATTTGTACAAATCGTCGACGTCCAGACGAATGGCTGCCAATAAACTGGGGATTTTTATAGCTTTTGCTAAACACTGGAAGCCAATGTGCGTTTATGCCCCATAACAATGACATACGATTATTGTGTCTTGTGAATCCGGGCATTTTAAACCGATCGCCATTCATGAATTCATGGAGAAACAATTAAATTGCAAACATCAGTAAGTTACTCGCATAAGTGAACCGGCTCTTAATTACCCATATTGTGTGCAAATATAACAAAAACTTACTTATTTGAAATAGTATTAAAAATGGCTACTTTTAAATGGGTTACAAAGCTACATATTTAATAGCTATACATATTTAATATAATATATTAAATATGTATAGAATATTATAATATGTATTGAAGCAGATAAAATAGAAAATATTTATTTTATTAGAATTGTATAAATATATGACTACGTTCTCAAACTAAGTATTTGCGTATCTCAGGTTTTACTTGCTTTTATGAGGGGGTAGGTATATATATATAAATTTGTATAGGGTATTGCCGAATGGCTCTTTGTCGATTGAAAGTCCTAAAAACAGGTTTATGTTCAAGTATTTTTAAACTAACATGCGATGTACCTATATATAATAAGTTAAATGATGTAGTTTTTATATAGTATGCCTGTAAGTAATTTTTGACCGAAATGCACTACCACAACCAGTCCATACTACACAAAGGTTAGCTGGAAGAAAATGCTAGTTGGCATTATGTTCGCCTACGTACTTTGTTTTTATCTTAGGCAATAAAGAATTATCTATCTATCAAGCGAAACGATGTATAAGCAGTTAATATATTATGTTGTCCAGACGATTCATTGTCACAAACAGTATGATATTATCGCAGGAATTATCATTCATGCTTTGAGTGAGACGGATCACATTGCAATATTCTGCGTTTTCAATAAAACTGTCAGCTTTATTTTGCAATGACGATTTTTATGACCATGTTTCTAATATCAAATATCACAGTTCATTTAATAAGGACTCATAGAAATAATTTCCGTGTTATTGAGGAACTCTTATTACGAATACTATTTAGAAACATATCTTTAATAAAACTTATATAAATTGTAGGAATCGCCGCACACAAGAAGAAACGCGGAATTGTTATTATTTTAACTGTTGTAAATTGATATTAGGGTTAAGATAATAATAAACATTTTGGAATCTCATTGTCAGCAGACAGTGGCTTTAAGTTCTAAGTTATTACTGATTTCTAGCCTCAAAGGTTTGTTGGAAGAGAACTCTTTTTAGGGTTAAGCTCGCCTTTGTACATGTATTACTTATGATTTTTTTTGTATGTTTTGTAGTGTTTTATGTGTACAGTAAAGAATAAAGAATTTCTTTGCGTTCAATCTAAAACGATAATTTCTCATTTTAAATTCTTTATACGATAAAACGTACGGTGATTTACGGTCTCCAAACAGCATTAACGTTAAGATCTGTATCTGCTGCGTTTAACAACTTGTAATTTAAATGTGAACTGCCAAATTAAAACAACCTTTGGTAAACTATGGAAATATGTTAAGTTCTGGCAGAACACGTCATATTAAGCTTCTATAAATTACCTACACATACATAGTCTTAAGATCCAACTTGGGTATTGTCTTACCTAAGTAGGGGCGGATCCAATTCGTATTGCTTGTTATGGGAAGAGGTTATAAGCTAAAGGCTAGAGGTTATAGTTATATATAGGCTACTTAACACCAGGTGGGCCATCTGCTCGTTCCGTTACTTTATACATAAAAACTTAAATTAATAAATACGTCATTAATTACTGTAATAAGACTTATTACGGTATCCTGACTCCAAGATCCTACACAAAACGCATGCAAGCATTGATTATCAAATAATCAGTCATTTGTTTTTCACATGACTTACGGACTTTCCCTGCCAGTAATTACCCTTTGTAACAGAGAATACTGCCAACATAAGCAAAGTATGAAACACCAACTGTGTGATATCAATATGTAGTAAGCATTCATTTATATGGAAGCAGAGCAGACGTGTTAGAGCTAATTGCATTTTTCCTGCGTACAATTTAAGTGTTCAAACGGATTCAATTTATTGATGTATTGTGATCTCTATTCTAATGTTATAATCTCTTATTAACTACGTATTAATCGCTCAACTGTTTTTGTTTTTATTTTTGCATGCAGTCAACAAAAGTCAAGGAAAGTAACATTGAGGAAGTTTTTTTATTAATTTAAATATTGTTTACTGTAATTGGTGTTTACTTTATTGAATAATATATAAACAAATATTATATTATGTATATGTCGAACACATGCAGGCGTGCATAACAAACATGGGATGGGTTGCTTGTTGCTCTATGAAAATTATTTCTTTTTTGGGAAGATATATTAAGTGGGTATTTTAGCTAACTGGGTTCGGATCTGGTGGTTTAGATTGGTTTTATGTTTCTTTCATTCACGTAGTCAATTATCTAAACAACCATTTCTTTGTCATAAAAACCTGATCGCTTGCTAATTTCTACAATAATCACTGATGGAAAAGTAAACCGAGCCGTTGATCGACTTAAGTTCGTTATCACCGGTCAGGCCACCTGCCGCCGCCCGCCGGCCGCCGCCGTCCGAGTAGTAAATCTTCATTATTGTGAGTTTTTACCAATTTACTGTTAGACGTTCTAGGCTTCTATAGCTGGCGGCGAAACATCTACGCACACCGAATTATGATCGATAAACGAACTTGTTTTCATGTTTTTTTTTTTCGCTCGGGCAATTAATTAGTGTACCGAATAGCATTACGTATAGCATTTCAACGTGGCTCAGGTTTCTAGATGTATCTCCCCAAGAGGGATGAATATCTGTAACTTTAAAAAAATATGAAAACGTAGGATATTTATTAAATTACTTTTATGTCATCGTTTTACATACAATTTTTTTATTTGATATAATTTTATCCGGAACATTCGGAAAATCTCGTGAGCGTGAGTGAAAGTGAAAATGCTTTCCATCTTATGGTCTATCTAAAAACTACAAGTTATTAACTGAATCTTGAGTTCTATCCTAACATAATCGTCAAGAATCCCCTTGAATCCAAAATGTATTATAAAAATTTTAACAATTCACAAAATCTATCACTGAGACGTATTACAAATGTAATTTTTAATTATTTTAGTTATTAGGTAGAAAAGTCCCATTTAACTTTGATGAGTTTCATATAAACTAACGAGAATTTTCCGTTCGTACTCCTGATTCCATCAGTAAATCAACGAACATCGAAAGGAATTAATTACATGAAAATATATAGAATGATTAGCAATCGCTTTCGTTGAACCAAACCAAAATATCTTAAAACATTTCACACCCACAGACTACGCAACATAATCACATTATTCTAAAACGAACAGGTGAATACGATACTATACCAACAATAACACCGGTACCAGCTACTCAACATCAGGCACGCAGTACTTTTACCTCTTACTAAAACGTTCCTTATTGAGAGCCGTCTAAATCCTTTTCGGTCGCATTTAATGACGTCCCTAGTCGCCGTTTTAACCTGTTTGATGGATAGCAACTAGATCAGATGTATTCAACCTAGGGCCCGTGTGTTTCCTCAAGTGGCGAGAGACCGCTGGTGTTTTCACTACTTGACATTTAACGAGCAAATGTATGCCTCCCTAAATCCCTGAACGTATTTTGGCTAATGTGTAAAGGCCTCCGTGAATCTGTATTTTGGCTATTATGTAATCTTTCAAAGTAACTTAAATATAAAAAAAAATTATAATAATAAGTTAGTATAAAACTTTTTGAAAGTGATTTACCTATTTCAATAATTAGAGGTTCCAATATTGATTTCCAGTACTGAATTATAGGTAACACATATGTAGATAGAATAATTATTGACACTGACATGAAAGCTTACATGCGGCCTATTGAAAACCAAGCTTGACGGTTATATGAATCTAAACGTAGTTGTGCATCTAAGCCTAGTATGTATCTTGAGAGATACGGACGAGAAAACTGTAGATCTTATTGCTCAATTTAAACAAATAACTAGTCTGTTAACTTAGCGGTTTTGGTTTGAATATTGTTGCTAATGATCTCGTATTCTACTATTACTTATTATTTCATGTAACTTCCTTAATAGCTAAAACAAACTTATTTTGAAATAACCGTCCAAAGGTTTGTATCCTGCTTCAGTAAAAGTTAAATTCAAAATTATTTTAAGTTTTGGGTAGCCCTTAGGTATGTACCTCAACTTCAGATCTGAAGGCAGCTGGTTTAAATCGAAAACAGGCCAATGAATTTTCACTTGTGTTTTTACGATGAAAAATAAACCTTGAGGAACCCGACATGTCCTAGTACCGAAAAATCGAAGCCATGTACTGTGACATCTACTTATTCTAATTGGACTCTCATAGGCCTTCAAATAAACCCATCAAATTATCCCAAAAATAATTTCCTGCCACTCTATAATTTTAAAAATGACTAAATTTAAATTTACATGTTTAATTTACAACACAGACACCATTGCAACAAAAATCCCCACATATAAAATAACCCACAGCCGAATAATTAATCTCACTTTTCAACCAAACAGCTGTTTCATTATCAAAACAAACACTGAGTAAACATAATTGGAGAGTAAGAAGCGTAGGCTGCGCACTGCGCGTACGCCGTTCATTAGGCCGTGTTGGCTTACCTCATTCATACGTTACTTATCAGAGGGACCAGCCACGTACAGCTTATTCGAAGTGCCATTTACCATTTGACTAAACATTGAATAAATACCAAATAAAAACTTAATTTCAACAGGAAACTAGCATTTTTAATTTGCGCTTATACCCCAGATGATGTCATGTACAGTCACCGACTAAAGCCATAGCTGTCATGAGAAACGGTAGTTTGATTGTACTAAAATATTTGACAGAGTAGAGCAGTGACTGAGAAAATTTTAAACGAAAAAAACATAATTTGATTCGTAAATAAATGTTATAATTTGTAGGCTAGTTATTATTTTTTCATAAGTTATTTTATATTACCCCAAATAATCGCATCCAATAGGCATGTTACTAGTACAGCTGATCACAAATTAAGAAATTAACAATTTAGAATTAAATATTATCTTATGAAACCAAACAATTTATAATGATTTGAAAAGGGGGTCCTCACAGCAGTGGAAAAATATATATATATAATAAAAATCTTTGTACATATTATAAAAACATTTTTTTATTTTATATTGTTTATTTGATACAGTTGCGGAACGAGCCGACGCGACGGCCCATCTGGTAACCTCTTTCTATTACAACCGATACGACTTGGGTCTTCCCCTAGTAGGAAAATAAATAAATATGTTGTACAATAAGTGATATGCAACTGATTGTGGAGGTGATCGTACTAACACCGGTCTGTGGGCGCGTGGGCGTCCGCGCCGTTTCCCATGTCCCGCGACCCAAGCCTGACAGTTATACCAATAATGTCAGCGTGCGCGACGCTACCTGCAACCTCTCCGCGACACACCAAGCCTATAACATAATAATAATAAATATTGGTGGCCATTCACACAGCGCCATCTAGCCCCAAACTAAGCACAGCTCGTACTTGGTATTTTTTTTATTTGTTTTTTTTTCCGAATGCCCAATAGTTCTACTAAGACCCATTTCAAGGTTATCCATTCATTACCGGACACCCTGTATACCTCCAACGAATGCAATTTATGATTAAGATTTCGTGGTTGCATCTGGCACTATCTGCTGCAGCAACAGCCCTATCAGATCGTGTGAATCAGTCCGCTTTCCACTCAATATTCGAGAGTGTCCTCATCTCGAGTATTTACAGTCCCGCTTTGTATTGTGAAAAGCTATTCGAGTATCGTGGATACGCCTCAGCTTTTCCCCACTTCGATAATCATTTTAAATTGAGTATTCAAAGATTTATCTAAACGCCCGGTTATATTAACACGTGACCGGAATGCAGCACCATTCGAAGAATAAGCTTTGTAATAGAACGTGGTAGTGCCGGCCTTCTCCCGTTCTGTCATTTGTTGCATTTGCTTAATAGTTGCATAATTAAAATAGTACAGTACAGGTTTTAAAAGTTATTTATTATGTGCTACATTTATAGAACTTTTCAAATGGTTAGTTCAACCGTATAAACGCCATTTTTGTGTGTCAGGTAATGCAGACCAAGCTGAGCAGCTCTAATAAAAAACAATCACCAAAACAGTCGTAGTGTGTTAAAAATATAACGTAATTAGAAACCAAACCAATTTTTTGTAATTATTATGGCTGTATAAAGGCTCTATAAAAAGGTACTCTACATTATTTGACTGCACAGACCAACTTTGCCCAAGTTTGGAAAGCTGTAAAATTATTCCGATTTACCTCTGGGTAGTAAATAAAAAACATAATCGCGTAACTTGTTTCACTTAATACTTATGTTCAATTACTTATAGTTGCACAGACTTTATTAGATTCGTGGTTTTTTTATAATCGTGTTGGGAAAAAGCCCTTTAATTGATAATTATCGTAATCGATTAAAATGCTTTAATTGCGCAACGCCGCATGTTTTGACAGTGACAACGAAAAACATTGAGTAATCTATTTAGGGGCTTTGCAACAGTCGACCAGTGGAGCTAAAGAATCGAATGTCATATTATATGTGAGGTATATTCGTGAGTAGAGACACTGGCCGTTACCTCGCCGGTGACATCATCGCCAAGTCACGCTAACGCTGAACCCGCCAGTGCCTACAGTACGAGTACGTATGAGTAGGTATTGTCAATGAGACCGATCTAGATTGTATCATAAAATGGATTGCTCCATCACGCGTACGAGATTTTTGTAACCCCCTGTTTCTGATAAGTTGATCAAACAGAATAAGTTACGAAGACTGTTTCTATCGAAAGTTGTTAAGAACGCTGAATTGGACGTTGAAATTTTCACGAGTTATTTGGCCATTGGTTCCTATTTTTTGTGATCTTATTGGATAGGATTTTTCATTTAAACACTTAAACCACGGCCTAATTCTTTAACAATTACAATGAATAACTGGGGTTTTAATTAATCTTCATTGTCGCTTGTTTTTTAAATTAGAACGCTGTTGCAAAATACTGTTTTCTGCCTTTAATGTAAATATTTTACTGTTCATTAATGCATTAATTTTAATTTTTCATGCATTAATTTACAAATCTCCCATGTAACTGATGTTTCTCTACATATACCTGCCTATACAAATTATGAGTCATCGACCGTTACGTAATGGATATAACCCGATTACTGCCCCTTTAAAGCGGTGTATTTCGCTCGAGCTTACAATTATTAGTTAAGTCATTTTGACCGGAGCTTTAATATGGACAAGTTGAAATTCAGTTTCATATATATTTAAAAAAGTATATACTTATGCATAAGTATATAATACTATGGAAACCAGACAATTGATAGAATTATCAGTTGTCCGGTTCCCATAATACAACCTGTGCTTAATTTGGTGTGAAAAATAACTCGACGGTCTCAGTCGCATTTCTGAAAGAAATAGATGTTATTTATATTACATTTAATATTATTTCATGCAATATTTACCAATGAAACACGAAACACTACATGAAATATATAAAATACCATATAAATATATGTAAATATTAACAAAAAACCATTAAATTAATAAAACGAACAAAAAACATTGGGAAATTAACTGACAGCCATGTTAAAACATCGAAACTTCCGATTTTAAAACACAATGAATAGTCATATAATCGGCCGTGAGTAGACGGCGAATGCCTCTGAATTGAAGGCCCGGTCTTTATTTATGACCCCATGTTAATGAGGTAACTATCAATAGTGATGGTCCCGTTATATCCATTCACAAATCTGCGGCTGCGTATTTTCTGACAATTTACATTGCTGGGTTGCCGTTAAAGGCGGCATTGAAAACCGAATTTATATTATAGATAGGTTGTAAAATAAAAAGTGTAATAAAACATTTAAGATATTAAATTTTTTACGTAAAATAATTTCTAGCTTGAAACTTACAATACTGCTGTAATCGTGGAGGTATTCGTGTCAAAGCTATATTTTTGTTTAGAGTTTCAGGCTTCGGATTCCTGTGACGTAAATACATTTCACTGGATCTCTTGTTTTGAATGTGTAGTAACTAGTGCATGAAAGGAGCCTCTTTGGGATGCACATAAATCCTTAACCGCACTGATTCGAGAGAGCCAGTGACTTGACTTGTAGTAGTAATGGTTCAGAGCTCAAGCTCACACACAGATATCAAACACACGCTTTCCCGATACTGTTGTTTAGCACCGTTCGTGAAATTAATTTTCTAACGTTAAGTGCAATAGTATTTAGATATCGTGAAACGAATGAATGCATTTGTAATTAGATGTTAACTAATGAGTTGTCGATAAATATTAATGTAAATTACTGCCCTAAAAATATTTTTCATTCTAGTTTCTTAATGCAGATTCCATTAATTCAGTGTTTTTTATTGTTTATTGAACCACTAATAAAGACCGTATATTTTCTATATCGTATATTTCTTACACCGTTTAGATATACTATAAAAAGCAGTTATAAAATACTGATAAAACACTCAATAATTCAGTTTGTAATTAAGTATATTACTTTTATTTCGGTAAACCCCGGGGTTTAGGAAACCTATTCACCTGTAGACCTGCTCGTTCTCAGGTACCTGTCCCATAAGTGGGACTATTATCAATAACAATTTCCGTCAGGAGATAAACCCCAAATTTGACTAAAAATATATCCAGTATATGGGTAGTAAATAACCTAAAATTAAAATACTACCTTATTAAGCTAACATCCCTAATCTTCTCGAAGTGTCACATAAGGCAGAAGTGTTGCTCTAAAAATCGGGCTGTGGCTGGAATAGGTTTGGTGTAAGCACCGTTATCTGAATCTAATCAATGACAAATATTGTGCGCCTTCACCATAAGTGTGATGCAAGTTCATAAAGTAGATTGTGTGTCGTTCTTGTGATTAACCGATCAATTGTCTGCGTCGCGTCGCGTCGTGACGGATGAAAAGAGAGACAGACAATAGGTACTCGGTCGGCACGCGCTTGTCTCAACGACGCCGCCGCACGCCGCCGCCCGCCGCCTAGTGATGTGGCCCTGTCGCTTAACAGCTTGCGGCAAATATAATCTATTTCCATAATGTAATTGTCGGCTTTAATTTAAACGTAGCAAATTACTCGGATGGCGAGCGTTACCGACCCGTTCGGAGGTCGACGACATTCCCACAATTAGAGACGTTATCTCCAACTTCCTTTCTGGAGAGGTTAAAAATGCACAGTTGCTAGTAATGACGGAATCGTGAGCAGCATACTCGCCGATAGGATCTAGGCGTACTGTGTTTCCGGCAGCGTGGGCGTGCGTCCACCGGTGTGTACAGAAAACTTAAAGACATTCTTCGCGCACTCTTACGCACCCCACTTCCTTAGACGTGGAACTCGACAATCTCAAAATGCTTTCGACGACGTGAGTCATAAAATACAGTCCCTAAAACCAAGACGCGTTGGCACACTTTTGTTTGAGTCAACATGAATATTTAAGGCTTTTTGGGCATTATTGAGAGAGGCACCATTCATTCAGACAAGTAACGGGCAATAGTAATCTTGCGACTTGCCAACGCCATTCAACGCAGCGGGTACTGTCGCTTAAAAACTTGTTTCTTTTCACAAATTTATCACCAGCACGGGAAAAATTAAAATTTCATGAATATACTATCAAAACTATGCCATTTATAAAGACATAACCTTGTGTATTTGACATTACATTAAGTTAAATTTTGTTCAGTTGCAAAATTTACTTTTTTCTTTCTGAATTTCAGAATATACAGAAATTATTATTTTAAGTAATAAGAAAATTTTAAATCTGGTCTAATAATCTTTATTTTTCATGCTTCTTATACTTTCATTTCCTGCATAGAAAAAAAATAACGGGACTTATAATAATACCATCCGCGCCCGTGTCATGCACGAAAACGTGCATAAAAAGTGTGATGGCGACTGAATAACGACAGAATACTCAGCAAGCAGTTATATCAGAATTTAACCCATTAGTTTTGCAATCGACTGTACGTTTTGTTTGTGTGTGTTTATGTAGATAGCGTTTGGTTGTGTGTGTGTGATATAACTCGTTTTATCTGCGGTCGATATGTATGTAGGTGAGCAAATGTTTGTTGTGTGTGTGAGAGCGCGTGCTGCGCATTCCTCCGTGTACTCATTCATACGAACTGACTTTGTCGATTCTTTTTTGTTTTACACATTATTCTAATTTGCCCTTCTAAATTGTTGTTAGACGCGACTAAAATAAATCCTTAAATTGTGGCTTATAGGAAATATTTGATTTAGTGTTTGCATGTGATGTCTAAGTACTTAAAAGTTTTGTAAGTTAGAAGTTCTGAAAGTGTTCCGTTCAAAGATCTACAAACAGTTTTCAGAGATAAGTTTTTCCATTGGACCTTCAATTATGAACCCTTTCCGTAAGCTTTCCAAAATACCTTTCATGAAGGCCTGCCTTACAGTGTATATGTACCTCTACTTATAGTGTACGCACTATTGTAATGGAGGCCTTTATGGTCCTTGTAGTCCGGTTTCATGCTTTCCAAAATAGAAGCCATATGAGTTTTGAAGCGAAGCTTACTCAGTTGGTTGTTTCGAAACTTACGACGATGTTGAGCCTGAAGGAAATCTTCGTTAGGAAAGTACGGTTTGGTGGTCAAAAATGCCCGGCTTGCTAGCACTGTTGAAAATATTCATATACACTTGAGAGCTTACTTCCTGTACAATAGTTCATTGCACTATGATCGGCCACATTTTAGATTAACATGTAAAGTTATCAAGTAAAAACGAAACCCCGCCAGTATAAAAATATAAGAATCAGACGAATTTTTACTTTTCTGCTTTCGATGCAAAGGTCATTTTCTGCACAAATCTTATGTTCAAACAGAATGATATCATATTAATTTATGTAATCGTAGCTACAGTCCCTAATAGGTTTTAATATTTTGAGTTCTAGGCTCTAAAATTAATACTGCAATAGAGTCAATTTTTTTTATAATTTTGCAAACTCTTTCGCTGATACCAAGCTTACGTATTTTTGTCAAAACTTTTGGAGTTGGAGGGTTGGGCAAATAGTTTGATGAGAAATCCATCCATTAATATGTAGTCCGCATATCCTTCAGTCCACACGGATGAAACGGAAAAAAACGGAGTAGTTTCTTGTTATATGGAAATATATTTAAAGTTATTCGTAGTTATGTACGATTTCACCCTCATTTCGCCCAATCACAGCGCTGGGCGGGCGGCAGGGTGGAACGCAAGATAAAGATAAGTCGATAAATGCGCGCGCATCGTTACAATGTTACTTCTTCCCCGAGCTTTACGGTGGCCTATGTATAGAGTATCATCACCTAACTTTGTTCAAAATTTCAGCCAAATCGTTTCCGTAGTTTTGGTATGAAAGAGTAACAAATATACCATCCATCCATCCATAAAAACAGTCTTACTTTCGTATATATAATATTATTGTATAAGTGTATTGCACCAAAAAACCTCTTATTTGCGTGTTTATTTAAGGGAATTACACAGGAACAAAAAATCAAATCAAACATCTCATCTAATGTTTGAAATTTAACAATTTTAGTATGTTGTATGTTTTCGTCAAACTGTAACCGATCAAATTGAAAAATGTAACCTCTTACCATTATATATATATTATTATTTTTTATATAATTAAATAAACTGTTTAATTTACCCTGTTTAATAAAACTGCGACATCCTAGGCATAGCTGTTTCGAGTGACACAGCATTACGTAAATGTAACATAATCAATACATTATTTTAACATGTTAGGAGCTTGTCAAATAAAAATTATAGCTTTAATAAGTATATGACTATGTTTAGGAATTTTCTCTGAAATGCGATTAAAATTTCAGGAGTGGTTCAGGCTCTTAAATTTCTTTTGTAATAGGTATATTAACTTACAAACAATGTATTGTTAAAATATTAATTAATTAACATAATAATTTGTAAGTCCATGTTAATATATAAGTTGGGTGATAATCGTTAATTCATTTTCACACAGTTGCTCGAGATACCTGAAAAAATAATACACAGCAAATTGAAATCTTCCAAAACTCTAGCAACTCTTGTTTGGTTTTGAATTCTACTAATTGCAATAAACTACCGCAAAATCACATCCTATCAATTTTGTCGTATATTATTATATGTTTATAATTATAATAGCTAACAACTCATAATAATAAAAGTAAATCTATATTGCACACAACTTACAGTCCTAATTTAAATAACAACAGACTTGACCCAATGGTGCAAAATAGGTCAATTTTGCCACCATGACATATTTTGTTATTTATATTAATATATCTTCTAGTTATTTTATATTAGTGTAATTTCTCTTTTATTGAACAGTACCGTAACTTGTCATTCCAGTTAAGTCCATTTGATACATCAGGTCCCCCCATATTGAAGATAATACTGAATAATTGGCAGGTTTTACATGTTATTGTTTTTTATCACTAAATGTTGTTTCGTTTTTGTTGTCGTATAGTAATGGCGTTGAATTCCGAATGGCTTTTCGTCTGTTTGCTGCATCTCTTATAATACAGAGATAGATACTCCATCGATATCTGAAGTCAGTTAATACAACGGAATTACTTCTCTATGTACGTCAGACGTCTCTATAGTAATTCCAACAACCCCATACTACTTATTTACGACTCCGCAGGGGATGGCACTCCAAAAAGCACCGAAATCCATCGACTTACATGACAAAATCCTTCGCCTCATCGACGCCACCTCTCTCATACTTCTCGTACCCATTCAATTTGCGTCAACAGACACGTTATGCGTTTTTTTACTGCCAGAGACTATAAAACTGTCGTTCCGATTATTATGAGGAATTATAGACAATATAGAAAAGAAATACCTGAAGCCACATGGAGCAACACTCGTAAAGTCGGTTGCCGGTCTCGACGACTCACTACGCCTTGTAACGGATTTACCGCAAGAATACTGGTTCATGTCTTCACAACAACGCCGTTCTGTAATTTCACAACTTGCTTCTTTCTATATTTTATTATCTCTCGCGGTTACCTGTCACAAATGTGGGATAGTATGTAAGTGCCCATTTCTGCCGCCAAGCAGTACTGTGTTCCGGTTTGAAAGGTGTGGTTGCCGGTGAAATTACAGGCACATGAGACATTCCACCTACACATCTCACAGTTACGGGCGCATACGATGCGACTTGGGTCTTGTCGTACCTAGTAGGGGAGGACCGAAGTCGCATCAGTTATTATGGGTCGAGGTTACCATTTAACACCAGGTGGGCCGTCGGCTCGTTCTGTAACTGTATTACATAAAAAAAAAAGTTTATATGTCCCGAACGTAGACGAAATTGGCGATGGACAGTGGTGAAGCGACAAGCGTGCTTCAATCCATTACGGGCCTCCAGCCGGCCGGCGAGGGGCGAGGGGGGCAGGGGGCTAGGTATACATCCATTAGCTAATTAGCCATCGACCCCTTCTTGCCAGATTGTTACCGTGTTACTTCTTGGGTTGCTAATTGCCTCCTCTAATTAAATTGTCGTTCCTGAGATTTTAGGTACCAAATTTGATGAAAGTTTCGGTTTTTTTAGTGTTTATAAAGGTATTCATTACTGAATGCTGATAATCCTATGATTGCGATTCAGTTTCCCAATCAGGGCCTTGTCCCATTTCTTGAACAAAAGACATCGACGCGCTCTATCCCAGAAAATTACATTTTGATTAAACGGAGGCGGTCGAATATACAAACTGCAAGCTCGTTAAAATCACACCTTGCCACAATACAGTGGAGTTCCATACCGCAACCCATCAAATTAAAAAGTTATACTCGCCCTTCCAATCGTAACATAGTCTATCTTTTAATGAGGTAATGGTGAGGGAAGTAGCGCCGCGGCCCGCTGCGGACACGCGACCGACCCCCGGCTAAATTTAATTATTATAATAAATAAAATGGAGTCAAACATGTAAACGGTGGCACGTGATAGTGACTCCTGAGCTATGTCGGATGGTCGGATCGTCACGGGGTGAGATGCCGTATCAACTCATTAGTTAGTAGGTTACTAGATACTAATTTGAAACTTTTATATTTTGTTCATTTGAGGGTAGGCTACTATGTAGTAGACATCACCACGTAATTCCTAAATTATTGAGTTAGTACAAATGCGCTTAATGTAAATGAAGTGTGCATTTGAACTCACTTTGGTCACCTAAACATTCTCTTTATCATCCTTATTTAAATCATTGTTAAAAAATGTAAGTAATTATGAGCATTAACATAACAAAATTCCGCAATTACTCTAGTTATACAAATTTATAATAATCTAATGAAACAATTCCATCATTCGTCCACCATCCGCTGTAAAGCAGCAATGGAATATGTTAATAGTGATGAAAGGTATTTTGCGTACTTATTTATTGTGCTTATGCGTTCTATTTAATTACAGAATTGAATTCTTTTATTTAAGGCAATAATTAAGAACTTACTAGTTGATGCATTTGTTGTAATACTAACATCACACTATCTCACATTAAATCTGCGTATCTAATCTTATAAGCACTTGATAACGACACAATAAAAACTAGCTTATTGTGATCACTTTACCGTGGCATAAAAACCAACTTTCCTTCCAACCCTTGTGTTTAGTACTTTACTAGAACTGGTAGTAATACGTGCGACGATAATCAATAGCCACGGTTAATTTATAAACGATGAGTTGTCCGCCGAAACTGCTCAGCGGGCTCAATAAACATTATGAGCACATTCATTAATAGCTGACCGCTGACAAACGGTGCCTTTGCTCCCCAAGTCACCCCATTCCATTACCAGCCACCCCGTCACCCCGGCACCCTGGTTCAGGCCGGCCAGGTGTAAAACTGCCCTGTCACGAAAGCACAGACATGCAATGCGGCTAATATGTTTTTATTATTAAAGCTATATGTATTCATCCCTCGACCCCAAGTCGGATGACCCATGAATATTTATACGGTGATTTGTTAATAGTTAGAGTGCCTTTGGATAATTGGAATGTGCGACTGTGTCGGATTGAGTAAAGCTCTACATTTTTCATCGATGGTTTGTATTATGTTTTCTGTTTGAATGTAACTCTCTTATATGTTTTGTTTGAGTGATAAAATATGTGAAATACCTATATACGATACGTTTTTTATGATATTATGTGTAGGTGTTCAATGACTGCGTTATCATTAACACTACTATATACATAGTTTGGACGCAGACACAGAATACATATAGAAAACTTTTAGTAAGTGTAACTTGACTCAATATTATTTCAAAACAAACTCCATGGTTTGATTTTCATAATGTAATATTTATGAGTCATTGACACCGTTACTTATAAACACTGTCGCGTGTCACTCTTATACTTTGATGTGTCAAAATAATAAAAAGAAAAAATGCCCTCTTGTGTACTAAGAAATTGTAAAAACAACATAAAGAAGTTAAATAAATCTCATGGTATAACTTACCATCAGTAAGTATTATATTCTCTTTTGGTAAGAGAATACTAACTATGCAGTTAATAGTTACGCTTACGTACTTATTGTGTCTGCCAAGGTTTCCATCGTCAGAAGCTAGGCGGTGGGAATGGATTGGTGTAATACGGATGGAGAGAGGTGAGCCTGGTTGGAATCCCACTAATCACACCAGGATTTGTTCTGCTCATTTTAAGGATGAAGACAAATATAATGCTTCCGCTGGGGACCGAACGTTCATCAGAAAGTCAGCAGTCCCTGTCATTACTGAGCATAAAATATTTAAAAAAGACGAGGTAAGTTACTTAAAAAATTCAAAGTTTAAGAGTAATAAATATATATATTTAATATAAATTTAATGTCGCGTATACAATATATTTGAGAAATGTACATACTGAGTATTTCAAGCGAGTTTGTCTTATGATCTCGCCTCATCTAGATTGCAGAAAAATTTCGATCTTATCAGCCTATTTGACTGTAATTTTTCAGAATTATCTAGAACATGTACAATGTACTCTCTCGGCCAAGTCGAAAGTCATCAAGAATAATAAAAGGGAAAAGACTAGTTTTCCACCAGTCGGACTGGATTACGCTACAAAAACAGCTCTCGAAGGCCGTATACAACAACTGTTGATTCAGAAAATGACGCTGCTCAACACATGTAAATCTCTGAAAGAACAGTGCCACAATCTTCAGAAGAGATTGTTTCGCATGAAAATGAGATCCATGAGAAATACTAAAAGTGGCGTTACTCGAGGCAATATGAAAAAAAAACTCATAGGCTGGATGGATAGTGAAATTTTTGGCATATAAATAGTATAAAAAGGTGGTAAACAAATAAACTTACTAAAGGTAAAGAGCTATTAAGTAAATTGTCTAGATTGAGTTGGTACTATGTTATTGATAAAAATTTGTCTTCGTTCCAGAATCTGAATGATTTACATTAACTACTCGCATACTTGAGTACTCGCATATTTGAATTGTCTATGATGCGAAATAGCATCTTGCGAATGGCGCGTTTCACGGCCCAGTTTCATAACTAGACATTATATGACGCAGCTCTGTGATTGGGTTTTTAGGGTTCAAATACAACACATTTGTCTTAGTTAACGTGGTACTGAGAACGCTCGGTAGGAACAATTTATAAAAACAAATAATGATCCTTCCAGAAACGTATAAAAACCCTATTAACGTAACATCACGTAATTGCTGCATACAAGATAAAACAAACACAGGTGAGGTAATTTTTCCATTGTCGAATACATTTTTGAGACAATAACCACTTTTAGAAACCACATTTTCACTAGACAGTGACGTCAGTACATCACCACCTATTATTATAAAGAGAGCCACGTTTCTGCTATATAGGCTAATCACAACTTACAGATTTAGATAAGACTTTCAGTAACAGATAAACCGATTCCCGAGAAAGTTCTTTGTATGCATCTATATATTTATAATAAAACTGTTACAGTTCCAATTCTGTACATTGAAGATATAAAAACTTTTTGTGGAGGGCATATTCGATACTAATGCCTAAGCTGTAATTGGTCCCCTTTTTGTCTGCCTGTTTGTTTGTATCTGGGCTGCACATCACGCTGAATCTACGGAATGTATTCAAATAAAACTTGGCATAGTTTCAGTCCATACTACGGGAACACTGGCTTCTTTTATCCTATTCAGCACGACTTCCTTGAAATAGGGGGTGAAAGTTTGTATGGGGAATCAATAATTTCTCAAGTAAGGGATATAAAACTCATTAAATAATCCTACTAATATTATAAACGTGAAAGTTTGTATGGATGTTTGTTACTCTTTCACGCTCAAACGGCTGAATGGATTTGGATGAAATTTGGTACCAAGGTAGTTTATATCCTGGATTAACATATAGGCTAATTTGATCTCGGAAAAGTGCAGTGTTCCCGTTCCCGGATTACTTATGTAACGGACCAATCCCCCTTCCATCCGTAATAATACACTCAGATCGAAAATTTTTCGAAAATATATTCTAAATCTTAATATTTATAATGGCCAATAGTGTGATCGAATTAGTGGTAGGACTGTACGTTGTGTTTCATAGTAACCCGTTAAGTAGAAGGTTCTTTAAGAGGTATGCTGGTAGTAGACATAAGACATGGTATTGGGTAGCGTAGTGAAGAAAGTCCCTAATGATAAATATTAGATCTGGAGAATTATAAATGTACTATTACAAAAGTAGATTGTTATAATTAATCAAAAGTTTGAACTAAAGGAATAGTACATACTCTAATTTAATAATGAAAAGTGAATAACAAGAATTTATTTAATACTGCTGTAAAAATAGCAGCTAATTATTTTATACCACGAACATAGTTTGTGGGCCAACGGCATCCTCACAAACTATGGCTCGACGCCCCTCCCCGCGCCATGCTATGAATTTCGACTCCTGACAACTCTAGGATTTGTCGTCTAGGAAATCCTCTATTCGTGGTATAATAAAGTATTATCCCATCGAACCTGCGGAACTTAACCCTCCTTAATCAAAAGAAGAGGAAAGGTCCTATTATTCTCCGAAGAGATTTAGTTAACTCGTATAGCATACGAGCAAGAGTTAATGATGAAAAGAGTATAAAACTCTCCTATATCCACAATGATTTACTGTACAATAACAGTAATTTAAATTAAATTATAAATAAGAGCTTGGCTCACTTATGCTAATGAATGTATTTCACATTCAGTAAGTTCCTAAACTCGTACTGAGATTGTAACTGAGGTATAATGCAATAATGCAGAACAAGCAGAGCACATTATCAATATATAAGATGATAATAAATGACAGTACTTAGCAATGTGTCTCAACCCTAACAATAGTTCAAAACTGATCAATTTAGGTGGTTACAGATCTCACAAACCAATATGCTAACCATTTAGGTATTACAGCTAGGTGGAGTCGTACCCCTTTTTGACCAGACCGCATAGCCTAACTAGCAATTCCGTGAGATATCTGGGTTTCTCAAACCAATATATCAGTACCGGTAAAATAAAGTAAGAGTAGGTGGTAATTCGGCAACAGTGATAATAATGGATGATTACCAGTCTCACTTTGGAAAGCTATTACGAAAACTAGACACAGCTTAGTAATATCATAACATTGTTATTTGATAGCAATACTTATTCATAAACCTTTGTACTCAACAAGCTGGCAAAAGGCAAATTAAAAATAAATAGCATAGTAAGTGTTAATGTATCAACATCTGTGAACCAATTTCCATCATTCAAATATAAATCAATTCATTAAATTAATACAAAGTGGATATTACATCTTCACTCTATCTTATACTAAAATATAAACTATGATAGGTTAAATGATCTGTTGTGCACATCAGTTTGGTAACGTGGACCAAGTTGTTTCAATATAATAATTATAAAACATTTCCAACTAACATCTGTGAATGTATCGTCAGAAGGCATTAATCTATACAATGGAGCTCCTTTACAGATAATAGCGGATCTAGCCATTATTTGTATCGTCTATTAAATAAATACTTTATTTACGTCTGATCTTTGAGATACTCTAATGTATTAGATAAGTGTAAAATTATTTATAAAATATTTGTTTATAACTTAAAACATAAAACCAACACAACTATTCTTGGAATCATTGATTTAAACCAGTAGAATCAGTATCAATAAATAAAAGGAACATCCGTATAAACTCTGAAATTATCAATTGTGTACCTAAATACCTAAACTAGCTACAAATATGTGTGAGAGCAAAACAAGGAGTTGCGTCCTTACTCCGTATTTAATTCTAATTGTGCATGAAGGTACAAACAGCACAAGAGTTTGCAAATGTGTACCTTTCTAACTATTCTGACTAATGTATGCGAGATTGGCTTTCCCGACTTTGTATTCCTAATGCCAGCCTAAGGTCTATCTCCTGCAAGCCGCAGCCAAAGACAGCAGAATTAAGACGTGTACCGCGAGATGTGTGAGGGACCACATCAATTGGATCCTGAAAATAGATTTATTATGGGTGCTGAAGGCATGACCCACTTCGACAAGTCCCCATTATCCAAGTTCAGGAAACAACCAATGTGGGAGCTTTGCTGAGCCCAACAAAGGGAAAACTCAACACCCAGTTCGCTCAAATTGCCTGGGCCTAACTAACAAGGGAATCCCTGACTCCTGGCTTTCGTTGACACCGTAAGGATCAGGCCAGCAGACCATAAACCATGTTATGGGTTTTGGTATTCATCGAACAGATATTGATAATATTCACAACAAAATAAAATAATGGTTAAGCCATGATAATTCTCTTTTATTTCCTTTTTTAGGAAAGAGAATCTTCAACATTTTGATAAAATCCACACTAATTACGCACTTAACATATTACGTTCTATGACGTCATCACAGCAACTACGCATTACAAAATCCCGTATTCACGACATATCATGGAAACTGTTTCATGAGTGGAACCAATTACACTATTAAACGTGTATCACAAAACTATGCACATTGATGCAAATTTCTATTATAATTACTTGCAAAATCAATAATATTTTAATAAAAATCTGTTCGATTCACACATCTAAGCTCGCTATTCCAATCTGAATCCCTGTCAAAACCTTTTTCTTTTTCCTGTAGCCTTCTGTCATCTTTCTATGTGGAATAAAAAGTATTTAATGCAAAGTAATGGAAAAGGTTTTAATAAAATACATTGATTCCAAATAAAATACTCGAATTGATTATTGCTTAGAAATTTTGGTGGTACAACAGAGTTGGGATCGTTACACTTATTCACCGTGGGCAACGCCGCGGGGCGCAGCTACTACTAATATAAAGTATAATAAGGTATAATTATGGTTTATGTATATTTATTATATATGTATATGTGTGTATACTATATATATATGTATGTATAATAAGTTTAATTATGTAGTAGTATGTATGTGTATAAATAACTTTAATCAAATGCACTACCACATCCAATCCACACTACACAAAGGTTAGCTGGAAGAAAATGCTATTTAGCATTAAGTTCGCCCATGTACTTGTTTTACCTTGTGCAATAAAGCATTTTCTATCTATCTATCTATAAAGTACACCTTACCTACATTTGAATACCATATATGTACAAAGATCAAAGCCACCAAATACACCCTGAAGTAAAGAAAAGGAAAAAAAACAGTATGAAATTACTCAAAATGTAATTATTTTTGGATCTCCATATCGTTATTCTTCATCAACTTTTGCCTCTTGATTTCCGTAAACAGAGAAGCTTGATTCAATCTATCTCTACAAGGACTGATTAAAATACTATGCCTGCTTTGCGATCACGTCAACTTTCTGCAAATCACTTTAGTAATAACTTGAAAGCTTATATCATGAGTAATACAGGAAAACAGCCAGCAGCGTCAACTTTAGTGCCTTCCTAATGTGTCCACTTATCTTTATACTATCAGCGCGAAACGTTCCACACGCTAAATAAGCTACTCCGTAAGGACCATTCTGATCCGCTGCAAGATAATATGTGTTGTCGGAAGTGTTTACGTTATAATATGTTACTTTCTTGTTGAATATTAAGCATCATTCATTTTCCTGTTTAGTACTTTCGATAAGTTGCAGCTAGCTTCAAATCACAGTTTTTTTATTGTATGCGTATTTATATTTATGTAATAACAAAAAAGTATATATGTATTCTATCAGTCATCTCTTCTTAAAGTAAAAGCTTGGGTAAAAGTTTGGGGCTAGACGGCAATGTGTGAAATAACCAATTTTTTATTTTATTTGGTATATGATATCGTTTGATCGTATTCTCACCTGATGTTTTTAGGAAACAGACCCGCGTGTGTTTTTCCTGTAAATTTATAGGCAAGCATGGTAGCACTTAAAACAGGTGAGGTCGCGGTCTATCGTTAGCCTATAAAGAAAGGATTTTGGAGTAATTTCGTAAAGATACATATTTGATCATTAAATTTGGCAAAGATAATCCTCAATTCTCAACACATCGCTTGTATATATCAATGACAAAAGTTGAATGAATTGGCAACACTGCCTATTATCAAGAGGTGATGTTTGTAAGTTTGTATGTAGGAGGTAAGGTACAAAACTAAACGTCCGATTTTTTAAAAAATACAGCAATATATAGATTGGACTTTTAGGGTGTACGTATGTGGTTTATTACAATAATAGGCTATTTTGTGGATTTTGGAAGCAATGAAAGTCATCAAAAAATCACATTTTACAAATATTACAAAAATGGTCTTAGTCTAGCGGTAAGAGATATATGAAAGACTATATATCTATATATCAAATTGAATTCACAGTCTATCAATTTACTTGCATTACTTGCGTTTAATAAGTGTAACTTGTATGCTTCATTTTCTACTAAAATTGTTATTTTCACCTTATTTTACCACCGGGGCACGCAAAAAATCCTCACAGTCGCAGCAGTACAAGCTATTTATGTGTGTATATTATGTTATGCTTTGTTATGTTATGCTTTTTACATTAAAGGTAATTAATATATGGGTCCCATATGTATATTATTACTACTGTATTGCCTGATTCAAATATATTTTT
This sequence comes from Chesias legatella, assembly GCA_947359385.1. NCBI lineage: Eukaryota > Metazoa > Arthropoda > Insecta > Lepidoptera > Geometridae > Chesias > Chesias legatella. The sequence continues at coordinate 8,655,124 of OX375762.1, read as the reverse complement.
TATGTGATACAGTTACGGAACGAGCCGTCGGCTCTCCTGGGGTTAGGTGGTAACCTCGGCCCTAACGATCGATCGACTTGGGTCCTCCCCTACTAGGTACAAGTCCCAAGTCGCATCTTATTTGCCCGTAACTCTGAGACGTGTAGGTGCAATGTGAGATATTGCCTGTAATTTCACCGGCGAAAACACCTTTCAAACCGGAACACAGTAATGGGAATGCGTTACTGGTAGAAATGGGCATGGTGGCAGTACTTCCGCGGACGAACTTTACGTGAGGCCGAATGCTCTTGAGTTCTACTTTAATACATAAAAATAGTGATAAAAACAAATAAAAAATTAATGATACTACTTGGTTTTTTTTATTTGATATTTTTTTCCGAATGCCAAATAGTTCTAATAAGACCCATTTCAAGGTTATCCATTCATTACCGGACACCCTGTATACATTAAAACAAATTGATTAGTTTGGATTAAACCGTATATACCTACACCAACGTAATACCAGGCGAGCGATGTCACGGGCGCAGCTAGTTATTGATATAGCTGGAGGTAAAATCTCACAAAATACTGTACTCCGATCACGTAGGCAAGCTATGCAGAGGACACGTCGCCTCTACATTTTACGATGCCAGCACAAGATGGCTTTTAAATGTGATCCCGTGTATGGATATTTTTTTCTTCAACTCTTTACCCGTAATTTCGGTGGAACTAATACGCCACGGAGGCGTATGTCATGATGGGGCGTATGCAAGCTTTGAAAAGTCTCACTGGGTTACTACCAACTGAGCTGTGAGGCCTTAGGCCTAAGATTATTCCTATAAAAACAGTAGCCGATAGACATCCTTTAGTGGATTTTCATATTTTTTTATTGTAATCATGGAATTCAGACGCTACTTTCAAACAGGATTAGATAGTTCAAGCTACTGCTGCTGCCACTGTATCCTTTGCAAGTGTTACATTGATTTATTTCCCTAGATTACAACACGCTGTGTGTGGGAGACTGCAGGGAATATTTGTAGCATTAAACCTGCCGGGTAGACAATGTGCTGCTATGTTTTGGGCTTTTTGATGAAATCAGACAATCTCGTGCTTCTGCGGCTACGTCCACGCTCCTGCAAACAGCCTCAGTAATAAACACGTATCTTTATCAACTTGACATTAGAAATGAATAAACGAAATAAACTATTGTATATTTAACCGACTTCAAAAAAGGAGGAGTTTCTTAATCCGGATGTATATTTTTTTCTTTTCTATGTTTGCTACCTCATAACTCTGTCACTTGTGAAATTATTTGTAAAAATCGTTTTTATGTGATAGTGTATAGTTTTCGATTAGACTCTTACAAATTTCATCAAAATCAGTTTTGTAGTTAGGTTTTTTAAATCAAAACAGCTGGAAAATTAGGTCATCCAAGTAAAAGATAATGAGGAATCACTCTCATTCATTGGCGATGAATTTGTTTTTTTTTCGTTTTTCCGGGCAAAATTGTTATTATCTATACTGATACAACTTTTATATGAACTATTTCCTTACGTCCAGACGATAAGCTTTGATCAGATCAAAGTTCATCATTTAAAAATGCTTACCTACGCAAAATAACACCACCACTCTCCCCTATAAACAAACATTTGTAAACTACATTTTTGTTGCACCTTTCTTACCACCCCTGATATGGCATTTACCAAAAATTATGGGAAATGCAAACATTACTCGTATTACGGTACCTTGGCGTCATTCAATTAAAGGCCGCCGTGGGATTATATAGTACATTAACTAGTATAAATTAACTAGGTAAGACAGTGTATATAACAAACATATCGATATACCATAGGACAATGTATTTTTGGTTTGATTAACCATATACGTAGAAATTTCATTGTTCTAGGACCGAAACGGAAAATAATATATCATCATGATATCTTTAAGTAGGATAAAAAAAATACTTTGATCTTGACTTATTGATTGATTCTAGATTTCATTATAATTGTTGTTTAATTTACTTAATTATTGGTTATTTGTAAATTAAACTGAGAATCTCAATTCGAGAAAAATGGCCTGAAATACTATGTAGTACATATCTCTTACCTCGCAGTTATTCATTCGCTCATTTTAAGAGCAGTAGAACTCTCGCCAAGTTTGTCCGGGGTAGTACTGCCGCCATGCCCATTTCTGCCGCCAAGCAGTAACGCGTTTGCGTTACTGTGTTCCGGTTTGAAAGGTGTGGTTGCCGGTGAAATTACAGGCACAAGAGACATTCCACCTACACGTCTCAGAGTTACGGGCGCATACGTTGCGACTTGGGTCTTGTCGTACCTAGTAAGGGAGGACCCAAGTCGCATCGATTGTTATGGGCAGAGTTACCACTTAACACCAGGTGGGCCGTCGGCTCGTTAAGTAACTATATCACATAAAAAAAAATTGGCTGTTGCTTAAAATTGGAGATCAGAATCAGTTAATTAGCATAACATATTTTATAACATAACTTAAAGTCAAAAATGCTTAAAAATGTTAATATAACCATTATTGTACCTCTTTGTGGCATGAGATGATTCTAAAGTGACTTGGATAATATATACTTGGCTAAGTTATACATATTTATATATACATATAATTCAAAAACAAAAATGAACGGGTCATACATACATCATAACATATATATTTTATATTGAAATGAAATGTAAAGATATTTTTTATATAAATTAGTAATACGTATTTCTTTACAATTGCAGCTTAAGTGCATGTATTACATTATCAGAAAATAAACCCGTCTAGGTTAAATAAAAATAAAATAACAAAGTTGAGAAAGTGGTAGTATTATGTTTTGAATATATTATATAGTTAGGATTGAATCCCCTCCAAGCAGCGGCAGCTTGGGCGGTCTCATATCGATCCGCCTAATACCACCCGCCCGGCGGCGCCCGCCCCAACGCCGCCCAGCGATAAATACTCCACTCGGTGCCAATGTAGGCCCACCAGCTATAAAATGTTATTGCTATTACTTATTGTCGCCATAAGTTTTAGTATTACCTATCACGGAAGAAACGCTGTTAACTTTGTATACAAATATTATTAAATTGGTTTGCAGAAACACAGTAAAAAAAGAATTTCAGTGCGCAGGAAGTTGTGCTTTAGAAAGCGATGCTGATAAGCTATTAATAATAACTGTTCGCTAGTAAACGCCGATCCTACCAAGCTCAATTATAGTAGATATACGTGTAGTTCTAATTCTCACTAACTTTCGTTAGTGCGGCTATGAATCCAACATAAGTAATTCAACTTATGTTTGCCTAGAAGGGAAACGTAAGTACATTTATCTCATAAGTTGTTTTTCTACTAGTAAAATATATAGAATAATGGTCTGATGTCGCTCTGCTCCACGACACACACGTCTTGTAATATCTTATTTCAGTATTTTATTTAGTCATAAATGTAACATAGATCTAATTACTCAGAATGTTACAAGGGTCGTGCTCTCGAAAAAACGGAAGCCCTCTTTTAGGGGTTTCTTGTTTGTTCTTCGCCAAGGAGGGTTGGATAGGCTTTCAATAAGCGTCAAACTTAGCGATAAGTACGCGTGACCTTAAGTTTTGATAATAATAGACGTTTCAAAGCCATTTCTTTAGGAATTCTATGGAAATATAGTTTTTGATTTAGTATATTCAATAACATATATAACAATATTACGATTTTGTAATGCTTGTGTACATAATTCACTGACCGTTATTCCCCTTAAATGGCATCTCGACGTTTGTTCTGAACATAGCTTATTTAATTGTTCTCAATGTACACTTAGCTCGAACAGACGCGCGTAGGTGGTGCGAAGTGAGGAACTCACGGTCTCATGTTCCGCCATACCACGCTAGTAAACGATTTTACAAGTAGTTATATAAGTATATTTTTTCCAAATTATTCAGCATTTTTATCTATGAAATGTATACACGCGGTACTACTTACATTTATATGATATTCCAATAATACATATACATAGAAAATATAAAAAACATAGGAACTCCATCCGGATTCGACCTACCGTGTTCGGGCTCCTTAGATAAGTGGCAAAGACTATTATAATTTTAGTTATCATCAAGACACTTCCAATATTTTTGACTGGCTGAATAGTTTTGATTGGCTTCGCAGCTCAGTTGGTTAGTAACTCTGCCTTCTGAGTTGTAGGTCGTGGGTTCGATTCCCACCCAGGACAAATATTTGCGTGACTAATACAGATGTTTGTTCTGTGTCTGGGTGTTAATATGTATGTATTTAGATCACAAAAGCATATATGTATTCTATCAGTCATCTGGTTCCCATAATAAAAGCCAAGCTTAGTTTGGGGCTAGATGGCGATGTGTGAAATGTCCACCATTATTTATTTATTATTTTTATTATGATGTACCGGAACACGGTGGCGTCTTATGACGCCGTGTGTTCCAAGCCTTTGTAATTGTACGTACAAGGTGATATATGGAAATGTAGCGCGTGCCGCTCGCAAACAATGCTGTTACGGTGCCGGCTGGTAATTTCAATTCTTTTCATGTGGACGATTATTGAAAAGGTCATGTCACTTGGGGGGTAGTTAAAGTGATTAATGTATTTGAACTTGTGAATATTTAATAAGTATCCGTAATAGTAGAATATTTGTTTATTTATTTATTAAAGACACAAACATCACATACATTAAACAATTACACAAAAAATAAAAGACAGTTCTGATATATATGACTATTAGAAGTGTACATATCGTTTACTAACACACGTTGAAAATTAAAAAGGTAATGAGCACTTAGAACTAAAAAAGTTAAAATGAGTCAAGTAAGATATAAATAAGAGAAGTGAGACACAAATAAACAAATTAAATTAAGCAGAAGAGCCTAATTGGCTCAGTAGTAACTTTTTTAAACATTTGTATTTTATTGGAAAATATATCCAGGATTGAATTTTTTTTGGTTGAGGTTATTGTATTCAGTACATACGTGTCGAGGGTAGTTGCAAACCAATATTTGTTTTATACCAAGGTGTATGAAATATATTATTGAACAACTTGTGAGGAACAGAAAGAGAGAACCGCTCTAAAAGATGACTGCAATGTATTTTGCTATTAATGAATTTATGTAGAAAGCCCAAATAGAGAAATTGTTGACGATGACGAAGATAAATCATTTGTAACTTTAATATTATTGTATTTCTACTGTAGATTTTCCTGTTAAAACAACAATTTCAATCACATTGGAAAACTTAATAGTATATCATAAGAATCTGGGTTTTCTGTGAAGTAAATCTAAACTAACTCCTCTTTAGTATAAACTTACGTTAATATTTTATTAATTGCCTGTTATCAGAAATTACATGACACTGAAATTTCTGAATAACAAAAGTGATTTAAAACAATGTGTCTCAAAATACTTTACTACCCTTAAAGTTAATTAGCACACAGTCCCTGGAATCCAAGGTAAGGCTGTGTTGTGTTATATGAATATAAAGCCCCTGCGACCTCAATTGGAATTTTCGTATTTTCGAGCCGAATCTAGAATCAGCCTACTAATTTGTTTAATTAAAATAGAAATTCATATTCGTAATACTTACATACTCCGTCTCTGAACTCACAAAAGTTCATGTATATAGAAAAATATCAACCTGAAAAATTGTTATTTCATGTACCTCTAATAAAGCTCTAAATAAATACATTTTGGTGGACATTTCACACATCGCCATTTAGCCACAAACTAAGCATAGCTTGTATCATGGGAATCAAACAACTGATATAATACTTATACTAGAAAAATATCTGAAATTTTAAGATTGCATGCACCTTTAAGTATTTTAATTCAGACAAATCATAATTTGATGGTATGTATTACCTTATTGAGGTCTAGCAACATAGTACAAATATTTATTGATGAATCAAGTATAAAAAAACAGGATTACTGAGTGGAGTGTTAGTTATATACACATGTGTTATATTTGAATTGTACTTGCTATTACGCCCAATTATACATAATATAATTTTCTTGTAGGTACATAATTATGCTATCTTATCCTATTATTTACAAGTAGGAATTGAACGTGTAATGAGGTGTATATATCTGTTATCAGATAAAATTATCTTTCACCTGAATCAATTAGCGAATCATGAAGTCTCGTATACTCTTCCTTATCTGTGCTCCATCGTTCGTGTATTATTATCTACAGTTATTAGACTTATATCAATTTTATTTTATTAATGTATACGGGCTAACGCTACTACATTGATCAATTGTACACATTTGTTTTGTACCAATTGGTTATCACCTAATTCGTGATGAACAGATAATTTGATATTAAATGAAATCTTAATTTGCTTAGATAATGAAATTAATGAACTCTGCAAATGCACACAATTGTATTCACTGTATTATATATATTTGAATTAAAAATACTCCACAATAGATCCAAACGCTAAGATCATAAAATGAACGTATTTCTGATAGATGGCTGCGCTCATAAATAAATAAATGATTATTATTATTATTATAAACTCGTAAGTAATTGAGACAGTCAGCGGTCCTGACTGTGTTAGAAAGAAAATCTTCTTTTGAATATTATTTTCCCAAGCACACGTGTGTCATACATTCTGCCAGGTGTAATGATTACAAAGTCATAAATAAAACCGTCATTTTGTAAATTCAAAAACTTTCTCCACTCGTTTCCTTTTTATACGGCTAGATCGTGTTTCAAGGAAAGTTCAACGAGGTACACAAACAAACAAACGTGCAATAGTGAACTCTGAATACAAAGCAACAAAGTAGCCAGGTACGCCAGAGGTACGGGCGCAGTTTGACAGGCAGTCACTGCCTCCACTTGCTTCATTCAGCGGTTGAAATAAATAATAACAACAATCTAATAGATTTCAGATACAATCTAGCAAGTGCGTTTCATCAGAGGCTGGTGCGAATCTACGGGTGGTGCGCCGATCTGACGTTCTTTGGTTTCACAATAGCTGTCCGCTTGCAATATGCGGACTGATTTAGCTCGAGCCAAATGAGCTGGGCCGAAGGTATATTGCCTACTCATGGAGGCCACAGAGCACCTTACTGGCCCTACAGGCGATGCGGTAATCGCAAGCGCTGAGCTTACATTGACTAGCCTCACAGCTCAGCTCGTAGTAACCCCGCCTTCTGCGCTGTCGTGGGATCTATCCCACCCAGGATAAACATTTGTGTGACGAAAATAGATGTTTGTTCTGAGTCTGGGTGTTCATATGAATCACGTGTATGTATTTATAAAAAGTATATAATAATATATATTCTATCAGTCATCTGGTTCCCATAGTACAAACTACGCTTAATTTGGGGCTAGGTGGACATGTGACATGTCCACCAATATTTATTTATTATTTACATTGACTTTTTTAAGATGCGGGACTTTTATCAAAAACATAAATGTTATCAGCTTCTTATCTTCAAATAATACACTTATTGCATTACTAGAAATAATATATGCACGTTTCCCTTAAAGGGGTATACAAAATCTCGACGGTTGGATTTTCACCTTGTGGATTAGTTACGACAAAGTATTTAGTTATCAGGGTTGTACAGGAAACTTAAAGATAATATTAATGCGCTTGCTACCTACCATTTCTTTTGTTTTCACAATATCTGAAGTTATTATAAGAACGCTTAAATATATATTCACTATTCCGTGCACCTACACCGATTCGTATACTGTACCGGTGAACCGCCCGAGGCAAAGAGCGCTAAGTGGACGAATGAGAAACTCGAAGTAGCAGGTTTAGTATATTGCCTAAACTTTGCGTCGCTGGTGGCATACAAATATCGAAACCACAGTTTGGTGGGAGATTAGGTCTCGCGTTGATTCACTTGCCTCTGTTACATCCTTTAGGTATTGAGAGCCGTCTGCTTTGAGAGCCGTCTGCTCTTGCCAAAAGCCCGTATAAATGCTGTCAAGGCCATCTGCGGCCAACAGCAAATCATAAAATATAAGTCATAAAATATAAAAAAAGCCTTTAGGTAACTTCATCAGTGCGGCACATTCCCGCAGTATCTACAGAGAGTACCTTTTTTATGTGATACAGTGACGGAACGAGTCGACGGCCTACCTGGAGTTAAGTGGTAACCTCTGCCCACAATAAGCAATGCGACTTGGGTCCTCTCCTACTAGGTACGACATGACTCAAGTCGCATCGTATGCTCCCGTAACTGAGACGTGTAGGTGGAATGTTTCTGTGCCTGTAATATCACCGGCAACCACACATTACAAACCGGAACACAGTAACGCGAATGCATTACTGCTTGGTGGCAGAAATGGGCATGGTGGCAATACTTCCCTGGACGAACTTGGCTGAACATTTTCCTCATTGAGTCGTATGATTTACACTTAGGACTTTAGACACGGTTACTACATACCACAAAAAATTATGAAAAATATTGCGTTTCAGTTCTGACGCGCGACCGTAGTTTACTCGTTAAGTGCGGTAATATTACCCATCAATTTTTGTGCCGGGGGCTTTGAATTTAATCGATTCTTAAGTTTTAATCTCCAATCATTTAAATATATCATCGTTAAATTACTTGTCGAACCCGGACTGTCATCGTCATCTACAAGAAGTGACAATTGACTGGCCTCATAGCTCAGTTGGTAGTAACCCTGCCTTCTGCGCTGTAGGTCGTGGGTTCGATTCCCAAAGGACAAACATTTGTGTGACGAACATAGATGTTTGTTCTGTGTCTAGGTGTTGATATGTATTATATGTATGTATGTACAAAAAAGTATTTAAGTTTTATGTCAGTTGTCTGGTTCCCATGATACAAGCTATGCTTAGCTTACGTTGGGGCTAGATGGCGCTGTGTGACATGTCCTCCAATATTTATTTATTTATTATTGGTCAATCACGGCTAATGTACTAAAGTTTAAGGAGCAACGTTAGTGTCCGTTCTGCAAACGCATAATCTGTGGCAGTGTTGCTCAAGCTCGTCTAGCCGCCGTGGAGGAGCTACTTCGCAATCGTTCGATCCGCAAAGGTCATGGAAGGAATTCGCGCGGTCCGGCGTCTTGCGACACCCGCACTGTTCCACAGAGGCAAACTGAAGCCTGCACACTCACGACACGATTTTTCAAACCATTGTGACCAAATGTCTGTTGTCTTCTGTCACTCTAACACTGGATAGTTAGATCTATAGACTCTAACACTGGATAGTATCATATCAGTGTAGTCTAGTGGGAGCTGTTCCCATCTTACTGTGACTTTGTTACCAGCTGAACACAGTGGCGCTGAAATATCAAATTCATAACGTTCTTGAATTTGTTTCAGAAGCAGATTACACATCCCCTATCTAATTAAACAATACCTATGACTCTCGACATTTGCTTGAGTTAGGTTTGTTAGTTAGGTCTTGGTCTTAGATCTAATACTTTTGCTTTACCATCGATATACAGTAACAAAGCTTCATGCGAAAATAAGAGAAGTTCGATTTCTACACGACAAACGATTTGTCAATGTTTCGCCAATCACATTATGGTACGACTTATATAAAAGTCTAATATGGGATAGTTTTCGAGTAGGTATAGTAGTAGGTAGGTAGGTATTAAGATTTTATTATAAATGCGATATTTGGTTTTTGCTTTTTTTCACGCTGCTATGGAACTGAGTATCGACATATTTGAATACAAGAATATTTAGTGGACCACAGATTATCATAAGTAAACGTGTGCTATTCCTGATATAATCTAGAAATAGCTTATTTATATGTGGGAAACTTATGAGCGAGATACGGAAGTTAAGACATAGGTAAAAGCTAGTTAGTCTAGAAAAGCTTTTTTCTTTCATAATTTACAACAATCGGGAAATCCTAAGTTGAGTCAGAGGTACTTGGAAAAACTTTGATGTAGGGTGTGATGTAAATTATCTACTCGTGTCATATGATCTCTCAAAGCAGTGTTGTAAAAGATTCATATCTTAGATATTTGGCTTCTGGGACATGCCAGTTTCACCAAAATGTTTTGATTAAACCTTTTGAGAAGGCTTATTGACATCTTTTAATACAAATGTGTTAGATTCATCGTGCTTTAATGCTGAGGCCCGATGTAGCCATACAGTTTCTACAAAACCAGAACTATTCCGGTATAACAATAACGCATGCATAAATTTTTTTTTACAAGGCCTTTCAATAAAAGTTGTTCTCAGTTGGCGGAGCATGAGCTAAATGTTTAGTTGGGCCGGGAATAGGGTTCCAAGTTAAGGAAAATGTCGTGTCGTGTTATTTCGCAGGACAGCAATCTCGTGGCGCTCGTTCACTAAGAGGTTAAATGCCCATTCGTTATACGAACATTGATACGATTTCGTCGTGAGTTTCACAAGTTCAGTTTAAAACGCTGATTACAATAATCGCAGCGCATACTATTGATAAACAAACCTGCTCGATGACCGTAAATTTACCTTTTGTTTAATATTATTGGTTTTAATTCACTATGCTAAATATTAGCCGGTTTCTCTGAATAAAGAAACTATAAGTAAATATAAGTATAGGTTATACACGTTACCTTACATACAAATCTGCTAGCGTTTAGTTAGATGCTCAGACAATTGTAACAATTATTGTGCGTAGGGTAATAATCGTACTTTATAGCCTACTTAAGTCACGGAATAATAACTACATGTTCTATTGTTCTACGTTATCTTAAAAAAATCTAAACTTTAATATAATCAGGTTATAAAGCAAACGGTGACAGTTAGCTTTTAAAAATCTGAACCAACTATTGTAGTTTTAGTAATAAAATAATTAACATTACAATTGTGGTTGTATAATTTAAGTGTTTTGACATATTGTCCTTAATTATATAAGTTGTGTTTGTCGTAATACTAGGATATATAAAAAAAATTAATCTGTTATTGGCTGTAAGAGTAGTTTTAAGTAAGTACCTAAGTAATTTTACGAGCTGTAGATTCTGTTGAAAAATAACATAAAATAAAATAAAGTATCCGCGTCTACAGGTTTTTCTCTACGTTCCAATTATTTGCTAAAATTATTTGACAGCGGAATAACCTAATGTATTGATTTGTATTTTGTTGACTTGGCATAATTATGTTATGTCACATAAAATACAGACGAGTGAGAAAAAAATATATATTTAATATAAAAAACCATATGTTTTAGTGCCTACCGAGTGGAGATAATAAATAGTAGGAAATAAAAAAAAAAAAACACAATAGCACACTTGTAATTTATAACAGCATTGGCAATATGAATATAGCTGGTGATTTTCAGCATCAAAACCAACACGAATTTAGCAACGTTTTGCGTCCCGTTCCCGTATGTAAGAGATCACATAATACACTAAACTAATAAACTGATAAAGTTTTACTAACAACTCGTTACCTAGAAAGCGTGGTTTCCTTTAGGGTGAAGTGTTGCAATTATTTTTTGATCCTTCAAACAAATGATAAAAACAACGACGATGTTTCATTCATTTGTACGCTTTCGATTTCGTTTGTTTCATTGATTCAGACTGGTTTTAATTCGCATTTATTACACACCAATTGCAACGTCCGTCTTTATTTATTTTAGAATTACTCATTGTAGAACTAGTTAACATACAAAAGCAGCAAGGATTGATGATCGATTGACATATCATAATAGCGCCTTAATTTTTTATTTATTTTAATGTAATGTACGGTATAGAACGAGCTGACGGCCCACCTTATGTTAAGTGGTAACTGCCACCCATAGACAACAGCAATACGAATAATAATAGTATTAATAATCATAATACTTGACTTTTTGACATTTGCTCTATACTTTAGTGCATTATGATCCAGTTTAATGATATAGGGAATCCTACGTTAAACAGGCGAGAGTGACCAACTCTGCTTGGGTTATATATATTATTATATATAGGATATATCTGATTCTATATATAAAATCAAATCAGATCCCATTATAAAAAATAAATAAAATAACGTAAAGCTGTGTAGCAGTACGCATCTATCATATATCAATGACAAACCGTAGGTATATTTTAAATGCCTACACATCGATTCAGGCCCCTCCTACATTTTTAAATAAACAATAGAAAAGTAAATAGAGATAATTGAACAAAGCCGACGAGCTTATCGATATCTACGTATATTTACATACTTTCTTATCACTGAGCGGACTAATAGGAATTTACTAAACACAACATATATGAATAACTGTTTAGTAGTTATCGTACAAGGTAAGAGTAGATAGATACATAAAAATGAAAAATAAAACAATTAAAATAGTACCAACTTTCTCCTATTATCCAAATTATTAATGACACATTGCTATAACGAAACTTTTCGCAAATAAATCCTTATTCGGAATTCTTTAATAATAATTTAAAATTAATTGATTTTCATGACGAATTTTCACTGTGTGCGGATGTTAATCATTGTATTGAAATTAGACATAAATTATTAATTGACAATTTGTATAATGATCCTAACTTCGTGATTGTAAATATTTAACTCTAGATATATTTTTGATGTTCATGTGTATTTATAATTATTTTTAATTATTATTAACATATTTTATAAGCTGTCACTAACTTTTTATGGATTAATTTTTCTGAATAATAAACTATTATTATTATTATTATAAAACACTTTCGGTTGAAACCTTCCGTTTAGTAAATGCATACTTATAATACCTATGATCACCCAGACACAAAACAAACATCTATGTTCGTCACACAAATGTTTTTCCTGGGTGGGAATCGAACCCACGACTTACAGCGCAGAAGGCAGGGTTACTACCAACTGGCTTTAAGGCCAGTCGTTTTCTTCGACTAGTTTTCTAATACTGCGTAGGCATGGACTATCCACATATCAAAAGCGATAAGGGGCAATGTTGTGACCGCTTATGCATGACTCTGCATCTGCAGAGTATCCGTCTATACCTATGAGACAAAACACCAAATGCATCGCTATTTTATAACGCTACGTTCCCTCCCGCACCACGCTAGAGGATCTCTACATATCAAAAAGGGCTCCTAAAATACTTATATCCGTGTGTTATTCACGTGATCATGTGAACGGGGTATAAATTTATGTTATTTCCGCTCCATAGCCCCGAAACGGTGCATTACAAAACAAAAGATCATCACAGAGTCACACTTGAGCACACTTGAATGGAACTGATCGCGTTGTCTTTTAACCTTGCTTTACCCGTTGGTTAAGTCTACTAAAACTGGGACGATCTGATGTAAAAAATAACGTCTACACACATGTATATATGCAGCCTTCAGTGTGGATTATCTGTGTCGCAATTGGAACGAACAAATAAACATCAAACATCAAAGGAACAATACAAAACAAACTACAAAAAAACAACTAAACTTGATTCTATTTTCGAGCCACTCGGGGATCGAACCCGGAATCCCTGGCTTTGCAGGCAGTACTTACCATCATATCAACGCAGATACATCTTAATTGTTTATTATGACTGGCTACACAGCTCAGTTGGCTTTGCCTGCGCTGTAGGTCGTAGGTTCGACTCCCGCTCAGGACATATTTGTTCCGTGTCTGGGTGTGATTACGTATGTATTTACAAAACATGGTATGAAAACAGGTATTATATTAGTGGTCGGGTACCTACATTGCAATCTATGATTAATTTGGAACTCTGTGTGAAATGTCCACCAATATAATAATGCATGGAATTTTTATATTATGAATTAATTATTTTAGAGATGGAATATCTTTGGAGTAGGTACTTGCGCACTGTTGAATCTGGGATAACACAAGGCTTCAAAAGCTTTCAAACGGTTCACATTAAAATCGAATTCATACTGCTTCGCGGCACAAATGCACAAAAAAATATTTCACTCCGTAGAATTTATAATTAATATCTTGTACATAAGTGCCTACTGCTTAACGTGAGTTATTTTGTATATCTAACCTTCTCACCGGCCAAACCACCTGGCTCTACGCTACCTGTATGCAAAACGTGATAAATCATGAAAACATCTCAAATTGAAACAGTGTCACAGCATATAAATAAGCACATAAATCAGTCGCAGGGCTCAGCGATGTTATGACGATCCGAAGGTGGAAGTAAATGCGCTCTTCGTTGTGAGTTTATGCAACAATGCTGCAGTAACTAGAAGTATTGTATTTTTTGTAAATTTTGGTGCATATTAACGGGTGTTATACAAATATTGTGTTGTCTCTCTGATTTTCAGAAGTATCTAACAGTAAGGTTTTCTCGAAAAACTTCTTAGAATATCAAAAATGTAACAACCAAAATTAATATAATGTAATATAATAGAACCGACTATATGCGAAGTTTTAACCAATTAATTTCTTATCATAATACCTGTAATAGACTGTCAATAAGCATAAAAGATGACAGCAATTTTCAACCCTAAAAGGGGTGGCAAGGCCTCAGTTATCTTATAGTAGATAGTAGCCCAACGAGGGTCTGCCTACTCCTTCGGGGAAGAAGGCGTAACTCTATTTATGTATCTAATTACAACATTTACTGAGATCTCACATGGATGTGTGGCAATAGCTATTAATATTTAATGTTTATCATTCATGACTCTTCATCAGTTTCCCGACAAATATGGCCTGTCCAATAATCCAGACAAATTCGAAGACGCAACAGCAGGCAGTTTTGATTTTACTAACACCAGATAATTACTTAACTTACATTATAAACATGTATGTTAGAGTATATTTGATATATCTATGGACCTAAGTTGTCTGACCATAAATTATATTAAGCCTTATTTATTTCAAGAGTAACGTGTATTTGTATTGGCGCGAGTATTGCCGCAAATTTGATTGCAGTACTCGTAGACCACGGCAAAACTCAGACATACGCCTAGTTTGTCTGCTTTGAACAAATTCAACGACTTTTAAGGAATGATATTGAATAAAATCATCCCAAAAGCACTCGCGCTCGTCACCTGCGCACGTGGGCGCTATTGTATGCAAATGTCGTGCGGCGCAGATCAACATTCTGCCTTCCAATGCGCCGGAGAAATGATTGACAATTTTCTAAATTTCGCCTCGCTAAACATTTTAGCCGATTCTCTTAGCTAGATATCTGCTTTATAGCTAAAAGCTAAAAACTTATCCTCAGATCCGCACGAAGCGTTTTGCTTTCACTTTCATAATGCGGACAGCCCAAGAGTGGAACTCCTTGCCTGCGTCTGTATTTCCCGAGAATGATAATCTGGAGGTCTTTAAGAGGAGAGTGAATAGATATATCCTAGGTAAGCATGCTACATCGTAGATCGCATCGTCACTTAACATCAGGAGAGATTGCGGTGAAATGTTAGCCTTAAAAAAATTAAAAAAAAAACTTGCTTTAAAGTGATTAACACTTTATAGCAAGCGGAACCGCTTGCAGCCGATTCTGATAGATCTATCAGATAAAACGAAGTTCGCATCGGTCACCAACAGGATGGACGACCGTTAATACCATTTACAATACTGCTTTCGTCCAATACTATTTTCTTATTGTTATCAATTACTTAAAACTTCAGAGGTTAATGGGGGGGGCCACGTTGCTTGCGTCCGTAGGATAACCCTTTCAATCCCTACACGTGTCCCCCGGGTGGTGCGAAAGGAGCAACCCAAAGTAGCAGTAGAACTTGTGCAAAGTTCACCCTGAGAAGTACTGATACTTGGTAATCTGCCGCCAAACAGTAATGCACTCGTGTTGCTGTGTTCCGGTGGAAGGAAGTGGGTGCCGGTGAAATTGCAGGCACATGACACGTAACATCTCCGTTTCGGGGTGATGGACGCAACCGCAACGCAATGCGACTTAAGTCATCTCATACTCTGGTGGAGAGGGCTTGAGTCGTATTGTTGTTCTTTGTCCATGGGCGGCAGTTATCACTGAGCATCAGGTGGGCCATCAGGTTGTTCTACCAACAACATGACATAAAAAAAATTGAGCACGAAAAAAGTTTAATACTGATTAGGCTGTTTCCATTCATAAAGTGAAAAAATCCAAGTTTTTTTCATCATATTGATGTAGAACCAAATGTTGTCGACAGCTTACGAAGCCCCATTATCCTTTACGCGGCCAAATTGCCACGTGTCACTGTTGAGTGTAGAGACGAAAAGGCTCGTGAGGTGATGCGGCGCTCGAGCCCAGACATTCCATGAAATCATCCGTCTCTCGAACTGCTTGCATGCACTTATCATATTTGAATAACAAGCCACCCTTGATACCAATCATACAATTCTAGTTCAACACAGTAATCTTCGAGCTTAACTTGAACGATAATTTAATTGCTGGTATCGAATAGTGTTACTGGTTAGTTGTTACTGATTAGATAAATATCTACATTCTGAAGGAATTCAACAATAAGCACGAGATTTGAATGGTTTTCGAATGCATATAATAATAATATTTGTGGACAATTCACACATCTAGCCCCAAACTGAGCATAACTTGTACTATGGGAACCAGACAACTGATAGAATACAAATATACTATTTTTTGTAAATTCATATATATAATAACATATTAACGCCCAAACATATATCACAAATAATATATATAATACACAAATGTTTATCCTAGGTGGGAATCGAACCCACGACCTACAGCGCAGAAGGCAAAGTTACTACCAACTAAGCTATGAGGCCTGTCAACATATAAATAATCAAACGATGTCGTAGAGGGCTAACTAGCTTCAAGATGTGCTGATATTTCACACATGAGTTACTAGTAATTTGAACATTATTAACATTGTTTCAGACATCTGAACTAGAGACGCTGCTGTGCAAGCAGGAGGGCGCTGCGCTCGCGCCCGCCCACATGGACCTGTTCGACGGCGGGCCCTCCTCGCGCGACGATGCGTACCTGCGGCCGGCGCTCTGGGAGGACATCGCCTCCTCCATACGGAACATCGACCCCGAGAACGCGAACATGCTCGCGCCGCTGGGCGCCACGCACGTCAAGCTCGAAGCGGACGAGGCTCTGCTCGAGGAGTGCTCCACGCCGCTGCTCAGTCCGCTCGAGATCAAGACGGAGAGACTGTGCGCGCAGCCCACGTACGCGCACCCGCACCCACCCCACCACCAGCCGCAGCCGCCGCCCTTCGCCAAGTATCCGCCCTCGCGGCTCGTCTACATGTCCCCCCTCACGCCGCCCGGCTCCGACCAGGGCAGCCCCGGGAACTCTATGCAGGTAACCTCACACTTTGACCACTCCAGCATTGCGACTCTTGCGAACGTTGTACCGCGCGACTCACTCTCCCGCCCTCGCGATTGCGCCCTGCCTCGCTTGTTATGTTGCAGCGGCTGATGCGTCACACACCATTAAAATAATGAAACGGTCCAGACGCGGGTAAGACGGACTACCCGCATACGCTTTACGGGATTTCGTATTGAGATATTTGCTTGCAGTAACATATTTGTATGAGAGTGGGCAAACGAACGGTTGGTTGTTCGCAGGGAGGTCCACGGCGCACGCCGCCGCCGCCGTATCACCCGCCTCCGCTGATGCGGGCGCCGCACGCGCCGCACCCCGGCCCGCATGCGCATCATCATCACCCCCAGGTTATTATCTTGTCATTCACATCAATCTGTATATGCTCTTAAAATAAGGTATTTTTTTATGTGGTGCAGTTATGGAACGCGCTGACGGCTCATCTGGTGTTAAGTAATCTCCGCCCATAACAACCGATGCGACTTGGGTCCACCCCTACTACGACGAGACCCAAGTCACATGGTATGCGCCCGTAACTCTGAGGTGGAATGTCTCATGTGCCTGTAACTTCACCGGCAACCACAAATTCAAACCGTTTTTAAGATAAATGTATTTGTGCAGGCGATGCAACAACAAATGCAGCTGACGCAGCAAGTCCCGCCGCCCGCGCCGCCTCCGCACCACGCGCCGATGTCCCACTCGCGGCTGGCCCCGTCCCAAGTCAAGTATAACCGACGGAACAACCCGGAGCTTGAGAAGAGGCGGGTGCATCACTGTGATTTCATAGGTGAGGGAATTGAAATGTATTAAAATATAAATAGATATATATAGCCTGAAAAATGGAAATACGTTTGAATAAATTGATTACCTAGCAAGCTATACAAGAGCACTTGGACACTTGAGAGTAACAAAAGTGTTGTCGTACATATAATAATAATAATAATAATAATAATAATAGCCTTCAATTATTAAATTAATTTAAATTAATATTTAATATTTAATAACTGACACCGGTGTCAAGTTTGTGTTGCCCTCTGGCATAGGCCTCCCCTAACGCTGCCATAATTTTCTATTCTGCGTCCTTGTTTTCCTATTGACCCCAGCCATTTTGCTAATATCGTCTTCCCATCTTTAAAGTAGACTGTAGAAAATGTCGTATTTTGATGTATAATATAATAATAACCTACTTATTGCCATTATTACTTGTCAGCACTAAGATAACTGAACTTATACTGATTTGCAATCAAAATGATAATCATTATTAGATATTAGAAAAAAAAAGTTAATAAACCTAAAACATAATGTAATATTTAAAAAAAATGTCTTCATTTCCAGGATGTACGAAAGTTTACACAAAGAGCTCACACCTCAAGGCTCATCAGCGCATACACACAGGTAAATATTTCTTATATAAGCATTTGCGTGCTGTGCTGTCCTTTCCTTTGAATGTTTGTAAGCCTATGCGAAACCATGTTTTATATGTTATGTATGAGACACGTATGAAAGTGCGAGTGATAGTCTGAGGGACCTCGCGCATTACACCTAGCGTCAATTATTTCTTTTTTTTCTGTTTTCTTAAGCAGTCGTCATAGTACCTGTCAAAAATAGGTACCTACTGGAACCTTTGGTCTAAATATCAAATCAAATCGTGCGTGAAGTCCCTAAGTATTCGGATCCGAACAAAACATGCACGGAGAACAGAATGAGGTAATAGAAGTGTGTACGTAGATAGAGCTTATTCGAAAAGCAAGATTTCGCTGCGCGAAAGTAAGTGATTTCGTCATAAGTCAAAGTGGCATTGTTTTGTAGGTGCTTACCACAGGATTTTACTGCGTTTAACGTGTCAATTTATGTGACATGAACCGCTTTTACGTAATCATACATGCTTTCCATAAAATGAACGTTTTAGAGCCAGATATCAGCACACTCCCGCACAAAACGTTTATTTTAATTTTCATTTCGAATCAAACGAATCAATACTTCAGACAAGAAAGCGAGATATTTTAGAAGGAAACGATTCTTCAAACAAGAAGTTATTTTGGAAGGAACATGTTTTAGTAGGACAGTTTAAAGATGACAACTAAATAGTTTTTTTCTTAGGTATACCTACTCATCATTGAGGAGGTATACCTAAGAAAAAAGCTATGATTTGAACATGATCCCTTAGAAATTAGAACGCCAACTCATGTTGGCGTTCCATTCCTCATGTTTAAATGGTGACCGTATTTATTATATAAATTACAATTATATCTAAAACTGACATAACAGCAATAAATTAGATTCTTGTAAGACTTCCTTTGGTCTATTACATATCTACCATAGACTATTAACTAGTCAATCTTCTAGCGACTTTATCTCCGTGGACTCCTGTAGTAGGGACCTTGTCTCCCGCCGTTTAGTGAGTTTTTCAGAACTAGGCTAGTAGGTACATGAAAGCAAAAAAATCATTGACCAATTCTTTCTGAATATTTTTCAAAACTTAAGCTAATACGACTAATGGAAGGAGTAGATGAATTTTGTAATTAAATTTCAGTGGTTTGTATAATGAATACCAAAATAAAGTAGTAAACAAGGTAAACAAATTATGTCGTGGCTGTTTCGAGTAGTCAAGATGTGTAAGGATAAACGGACATAAATATGATTTCTTACATTGTTTGTGGACGTTTAGTAGGCAGCGGTTGTTGTAATATTAAATAGCAATAATATTATATGTAATATGTATTATATG
Organism: Chesias legatella; assembly: GCA_947359385.1. Classification (NCBI taxonomy): domain Eukaryota; kingdom Metazoa; phylum Arthropoda; class Insecta; order Lepidoptera; family Geometridae; genus Chesias; species Chesias legatella. The sequence goes on along the minus strand of OX375762.1, from coordinate 8,635,210 downwards.
TATTATGTAATATTATATATATTAATATTGTAAGCTGTAATATTAAATGCTGTAATATAAAGCTGCTTAATTCCATAGGAGAGAAACCATACACGTGCCAGTGGCCAGAGTGCGAATGGCGCTTCGCTCGCTCGGACGAACTGACGCGTCATTACCGCAAGCACACTGGAGCCAAGCCTTTCAAGTGTGCCGTCTGTGAGCGCTCGTTCGCGAGGTCGGACCATCTAGCACTTCACATGAAGAGGCACTTGCCGAAAACGTCCAAATGACACGCGAGGCGGGGCGGCGACCAGCCGCCCGCTGCTCAGGACGCCCAGGTAAAATCCACTACACAGTAGGTTTGCAGGTTTTAATCCACCACGTCCACGTTTTATCTTTTTCTCCGCCACATTCATCGGAAGGTTTATTCAATGTAACAATAATACATAGTCGCCACACGTGAGAAGTGCCGCGTTAACAAAATGTATGGCTGTAAGTCCTGGCTACTCGACAATGTCAGCAGGATGATATTAGTAAACAATAATTATTAGTGATGCGCTCGTGTTGCTGTGTTCCGGTGGAAGGGAGTGGGTGCCGGTGAAATTGCAGACGCATGAGACGTAACATCCTCGTCTCGAGGTGATGAACGCAACGCAATGCGACTTGAGTCATCTCGTACTTTGGTGGATAGGAGTCGTATTGTTATAGCGGTTACCACTTAACATCAGGTGTATGCAATTTCACCGGCACCCACTCCCTTCCACCGGGACACAGCAACACGAGTTCATCACTGCTTACCGGCAGATTACCAGGTGTGGTGGCAGTACTTCTCCGGGTGAACTTAGCACAAGTTCTACTGCTACTGAAAAGCTGGTCGCAAAATGGCATTCTGTCTGTACAGCAAGCATCAGTCAGTCCTTGGGCCTGGCACTGATCTCGGCAGATTAACATATGTTTTAAAAATAGATTAGCCTTTGGTTTTGATACTAGTTTGAAATCGCATAATGAATGTTCGAGTTGCGAGTCGCATTTCTGCAATTATATAGGGCATAATATATTTTGATATATATAATGAATACGATGTTGGAGGCCATTTTCCTTTGCATTTTTCCGGCAAAATCAAGTTATCTGGCAGGTCCCATGACTGCTGATATTTCGGAATTCTTAAATTTGAGTTCAAGTAGTCGCAAGGTTATCCAAAATTACGGCTACTTTGTACTGATTAATTTAAAAGTACACGCACCTTTAATAAACCATTTGATGTCTTCAAATGCGATGGTAATAAATTCCTTATCATCCAAACCTACATACGATACATTGAGCGAACACTTGCAGGAACATGCAGTAAGGTATTATGTTCGCAAATGCAATCTTAACAACGCTTTGTATAAATGCAAGGTTTGCCATATTGCTTATACTGGCAGTTTTTACGAACTTGTACCGTGAGAATAAACGAGCTTCCTGAGTCATCCCGAGAAATTGTTTGCATGAAAGTAAATCATGATCGAACTGGCATAAAACACCGTGAGAGACTTGTAGCCATGACTTGATAGTTTTAAGCGTTTAATAACTTGCTTGTTGACGTTATGGCAGCCCAAGGGGTCGAAAAACTCGATACTGTTTTAATGATTTAATTAATCAATAGTTAGTATCAAATTATGTCCCCTGATACCCAATGATAGAGGATGTAAGCTCTGTGTGAGCTTATAGCGCTCATATTCCACATTTTGATAACTCAGTAACTCTACGGTGTACTTACTCCTAGTAATTTAAAAATGTTCATCCGTTTCAAGAACATTGCGGAAATAATGTCCGAATCCGACGACATACGTGAACTATTTTAGAAACAAAGATGAATTAATGACAGACAGTCACCAAGCATGAGATGTGTCACGTTAATAAAATTTAGATACGAAAACGATAAAAAAAAATTGGTGGACTTTTCAGGAGGAATGCAGCGAAAGCATCTTCCTAGAATGTGACCTGGACACAAACATGATGGAGCCTTTCTACGGGGTGCTGTAACCGCCACCGACCCCACGCCAGCAGGCAGTGCCATCCCCAAGCTATTTACTGTATGGAAGGCTTACTTACTGTATATTTTGTAAAAGCGAAGTCAAAATCTTCCATGAATTCGGTCGGAGTTGCACATTAGTGGTGTTGCAGTTGCAAAACTAGTGGCATCGCTCCCAGGGAATTATGATGCACAAATTTAATATAGGAGAGTGATGTTATACATTTGTCTAGAATCAGTTAACCATAATGTAAATTATTATATAATTTGATATTAAGTCATTATGTACAATGTTCAACAGCATTACCAAGGATATCGCTTTACATATATATACTTTATATTATTAATGTAATCTTCTAGCTGAACGGAGTCATCTGTATAGAAGTATATAATATATATCCTTTTTTATAGATTGGTTAGTGTATGGAAAAAATGACAATTATTTTAATTGAGCGAGCCGCAGACACCGCTACTCGTAATTGATTTGATTTATTGTCGATATTGCGCAGAGACATGTTTATATGGTTGTAGATTAGATGACGTTTCCAGACGCAAGGAGATCCTCATGATGTCAGTAAGTACCGACAACAAACAAGAATTGTAAGTAGATCAGGATTTGTATTCAATTGCTGCCCGCATTTGTCATCTGAATCATCACATGTGCGGTATGAATGCGGCCAACCACAACGTCGACCACGGGAATAATCTGAAAACTGCAATTTAAATCAACTTCATCCATTTTAAATTGCATTCTGCTTTTCAAATATATTCTTGCATTCATTTTAATATCGTTACCGATACTAGTTATATAAATATATAAATAATATAAATCGATTTGCTCACCGCAAAGTGGCGGTGTCGTCCAGAGCATCGCGAACAATCTCTAAGTATTCATTAGATATGATTAGTTAAATTATTTTAAGGTAATTTATAAGTGAATGAGGAATATCCAAGATATTATCTTTTAAATGTAATGGAATGAATATCCGTAATTAGTATTAGTCTTATCATACAGATGTGTTTCGAATGATCCGACCTTAGACTTCAACTTTACATGTCTTTAGAATACAATACCTACTGGATTCTGATGCTTTGTTTGTAAACTATATTTTGTCAGAAATGTTAAATCAACATATGTTGAATTTCAGTGTTAGATTTTTAAACATCTACAAACAAATGATGAAATAATTGCAAACTTATCCGATGTCTTTGTAGTCATTTTAGACAAGCTCTAGAATGTTTCACTTAATATTCAAGCCCATACATCGTGTCTTCGAGAATTTCTCCTAGTTTTATCTCTGAAACCCTTTCGAGTATACTGTCAAGTAGGTCGCTTCATTCGCACACGTGAATGTTTACACTTTCTAGTCTCGATATATTGAAGTTTTTTACATAATCACGCTAATAATTGTCCATTTTCCTTGCCTGATTCAATTAATGTACGTATACCTTGCACATCTTTTTGGAACTTGTAAATTATAAAAAATATTTTGTATGTATATTAGACACAACATAAAAGTTGAATAGCAACCTTATTGCCTCCGTCCATATATATATTACATATAACGGCCTTAGCAGTACCTTAATATTAATTAAATACTTAACCATTGAAAATAATCTCCCATGAACACGCTACATATACGTAGTTAAATGATTTTGTTTATTTCAAAGTGTATCAATAACGATTGCCATCATTTTAGTCACTAGTTTTGTTGTATACAGGTGTATTCATTGATTGGGAGTCAATGCAAATATTCTGCCTTTTGTAGAGTTTTATTATTTTCAGTGAACAAAATACACGAAATTTGGTCTCAATTAACATTATTTTCATCTATCCCAGACACAGAGACAAGAAGCAAACGCTCTACCAATATCAAAATATATATTTGCCTAGGAGTCCCAATAAAATATCTACACCTGTATAAATATACCATAAATATGCTTGCCTATCTTACTTAAAATATATAAAATAGTATCTTAAGCTTACTTGCTGATTTTTACTCTTTATTGTGCGTTGCATTATTCGTAATTATAACGTAATTTTCCAATATTGTCCATATTATTCATATACATAACTAAGTATAAAATATTTTATCAATATCAATTCTTTTAATTCCTATATGTACTACTTCTATATACGTGTATGCAAAAATTTGTAGGTCACAGCTCATCTGTAGATAAATTACCTATCTATATCAACATATTTTTTATTAATACAGAGTGTAATGGTAGGTATGTTTGGTTGTTTGTGAAGTAGCCAATTCTCAGCTCATAAGTTATCATTCGTTAAACTTAAACATCGTTATGTAGTATCGTTATGCATATAATTGCATACGGTTGAGAGATTAAAAATATTTTTACCAATATGCAAATACGTAAAATCTTTTTGTTTTTTTGTCATTATACTACACTTTAAGTCATTTAGATTTTTGTTGATAATTAATGGATATAGGAGAGACTGGGGAAGCCCATCATTGGTTTTAGGATCAATGCACCCTTCACTAACTCGGAATAATATTTTAGCGGATGTGTACTAAATATTACCTTATTGCATATATATGTTTCCAGGAGTCTTTTGTTATACACCGTATTATGAAGTCTTATTGGTAAAGCTTAATAAAACTCGTGTGATTCGTATTATAACTAATTTTAATCTTGCCACACTTTCTTGCATTTAATTTGGTACTTAACTGATAGTATTTTTTATAATAAATAATGTTTTGCCTTTTATTACGTCATTTAAAGTTCTGGGTTTTTTAATGTTACTTGATTTTTATCGGAAATACACATCATCAAATTAAGTTATTTAAATGTTACTGTAATTTTTATAATCAGACCTTCTAGTCTTGCAACTGAAAAAGTTACGATAACTACAATAGTTTATAATGATTTAAAACAATTTTTGACTAGAATAAAAAATAAATACTACAGTACTATATTCTTAGTATGATACTTATTTGTTCGTAAGAAAGACAAAACATTATTTTAGCTAATTAAGGAATTTAGTTTCTATCAATGAGCTATCATGTGTGAGTGTAAAAACCGTACGATTGCCATAATACGTGACTGTAGATGCCATATATTATAGTAAAAACTTAATTTAACTTTAGTTCTTATGAGAAGACAGTAGCTGTAAGGTCGTCTTTCCCTTTAATCAAAATTGTACCTCACTAATTCATTCATGCTTATTCCTTGTCTTAATGTTTCATAGATTGAGTTTTTATTATTATTTCTCGTTTAGTTTTATTTTTATTAATGTTAAGTATGTTGACTAAGTCACGAGATAATTTATTACCAATGACATGTTTTTAAATTCTTTTTATATACTTACGTATTTTTATAGCGAGTGTATAAAGTTGAGATATTATATTATGAAGTAACAATACGTTCAAGTGTTTATATAAATGTATAGTTTGTACATGTTGTCAGAAGTGTGATTTACTAACATTTTTTTTACGTTATTGCGTTATTTTACCAGTTTACAGGGTGTTTGAAATACTTACTACAAGAAACAAAAAAAATTAGGTATGATGCAGAGCGTCCTTTATTATCAATAAATATAAATTTCTAGTAACTTGAACTAAAACGAGAAGTTTTCTTCAATATCAATCAATACACATCAAAATTCCAACTACCAAATATTTTCAAACACCCTACGATACCGTTGAAACTTTAATTTTTTTTCTCTGATACAAATTTGTAATAATTATATAGTTCGTCCCCTAACAATAGTTATTTGACTTGTTTGTAATAATTGCCACGAATTTATTATGTTTCTGCATTGTACACAATTTCAGAACAAATTACATTTAGTCACCTATATTTTGTTTTTTATTCAGTTTTCGTTTCCTTAGCTATGTTTTTTAGAAACTTACTTTCTCGGGGTAGTAATGATTAATAATAGGTAAGTTAAATATTTTAATAACTCGGTTAATTATTAATCAACCGTTTCTGGAATACAATACGAAATAATTTATCAACAAAGGTGGGATACGTCCATCTTGTGAATAATTCAAGGCGATAAATCACATCGGATGCTCTTTTAATCGCATAAGGTTCTCTTATCGGGAGGAATGAACCCCGGCATGGAATAAAATACATAAACTAATATTTTTCGCCAATAAGTCTATTTGTAAAATATTTGTGAATGCTATTGACATCGGCAGAAGTTATTTAACATCAAGAGAGCGGATAGACCCAGTATTTAGTCATCTGGATTCAAATCATACAACCCCTTAAAACTAAAAATCATCCTTTCCAAATGTCATAGACCACAAAAATACTAGAACAAACAGACTATGATCTGAATGTGGAAAATGAAAGTACTTAGTACAAGTAGGAACAACAAAATGTTTGCGCAAACAGGCGATCGAATCCGGGTATATCCAGGCAGACTTACAACTTACTATCTATGTTATCGAATGAAACCCTGAGTAGAAAACTCCATTGAAGATCATCAAGGTTATACATATACACATACATGTCCTATGCCTTGTATGTAAAATAGTTTTAAAATGACATAACTGTGAGCAGTGTCAACTTTCTAATTTATATCAAACTCCCAAGTATGTAGGCCGAACATGGTCCTTTTTTACAATTGACAGGGTTTCGTTTGGACTACAATTATCGCCTCACACTTACCATATTTGTGACCAGATGTTAGGTGACTTTGTAGTCGATGGTTGCGTCACTCAACGCCTGGACTGGAAAAGGCTTTCAAGTGAGGGTACCGGAATACACTGTTAGACGCAAGACGGCAGTTTCCAATAATAGGGGGCCAACTTTTGCACCACCATGCTATGTTTTTTCACGATTTTATCCCTCTCTCATTGTAAGGTTCAAAGCCACGACCTGTTATGACCTAGGCCGAGTAGTAGAGATTTGGAATATTGAGGGAGGGGTAATTTTAGAAATTAGTCCACTAAGGGGTCCAATATCAAATTTGTAACACAAAAGACGCAGTGTTACGAATGTCAAAAAACATTTATCACAACATTAATTATTTGTGAAAAAAATGTAGGAGAATAATATATTTGAAGACGGAATTCCTTCTCAAAAATTAACCTAGCCGTTTGTAGCTTATTTTGGAATTTTCTTATTTTATTCAGGTTTATTAATGGTGTGGGATACTAAAGCAACAGTGGCGTTTCATATTTATACCTATACGGAACCTTTATTTTTTACTATTTTATTTTACTTTATTCTTTATAAATCAAACACTTTATGTATTTATAGAATTCAAAAAAAAATTGCTTGGACATTATATTCATTTTTATATCCGTGTTGACAAAATAAATTGGATTGTAGAGATTCACTCTGCCTTTTTTCCCCTGAAGTCAGACCTTCAGTGGGCCACTTTCACCATGTGGTTTCACTGGCGTGGACACGTAGACGTGACAACGGGTGAGCTCATGGCCACCATTGTTTTCCCACGAATAACTCAGCTAACACTTACGTTCATTCTTTCCTTAATAAGCTAACAGCCAGGACTATTCACCAAAAGGTTCGGTTGTTAGTTTCGCTTAATAGGAGACTTTTTTAGTTCAGTCTCTATCTTAATATATATAATTCTTCTGTACGTGTGTATGTCACTGAACTTCTAAACCGCTGGAACAATTTTGATGGAATTTTTTGTTAGTGATTTTGTGTGTCCTTGGATCATTTAGATTAGCTTCGGGCATTGGAATTGAATATTTATTATATTTGTTATTATATGACAAGCTAGGACTGTAAATATCATTAATATTTTATGGATATGGATCCAAATTAGACAGAGTAAATAAGGTAAAAAAATAAAAAATTGTTGGTAGTACTTCTAAAGTCCAAACACTACTCAAAACTTTGTTTTCAAGTTCTATGTAATACTTTTGTTGCCGTCCTTAAATATGACCTCCTATGAGATGTATGAGACCTACAGCTTTCCCTGCAGATGTTTGAATAGTTTAGCCTCTGTTGATGTACTGTAGAGCAGAATGGATTTAGGCCTGTACTAAGCGTCACGTTAGCGACCAGGTCATCAGCAAGCGCTAAATAGGAAACGGTAACATCCCTAACAGTTTGCACAAACAGACAACCGTTATCACCCACTTTATTTATAGATGATTGACAACTTCACTCTCATTTCGTGACCATTCGTACCACTAGTAGGACAAAAATAATTACAAGTTCCAAAGCCAGCAGTGCTACGATGTTTTCGAAAATATATTGGATGTTGATGGCTGCGATTGTAGTGGCTGTTACAGCAAGTTCTATTTACAAAGACGACTTTGAAGATGAATTTGATGACGAAGAAGATACAGATGTGGAACAAGGAGAGAGGGAAGGGAAAATCCGTGAGTACAACTTGTTTTAAAGCTTGCGCTATAATTGCAGGAACACATAAGTGGTCAAAAACTAAGTAGGGAGCTTAGCGATTGAGGAAGGAACAAAAACTATGCGTAGATAGATAGATAGATAACTCATTTATTCAGCACATAGGACAAAAATATAAAAAAGAGCAGTCACCTAAAAAACAAACAAGAAAAACAATAACAATATATACCTGTACCTCCAGTGCCGAGAAAGGGGTTGGCTCAGCATATGCCGAGTAATTTAACTCAACGCTGGTTTTCTGTAGAATCCTTATGATGCAACTCTTCTCGTTGGACATAATATGGCTTCAAGAGATGGAACAACGATTTAATTTTAAAAAAACATATATTAAATATACCTTTTGTTCCTTTTAGCGTAATCCTGTAGCGAATACTACAAAAATATTGACCGTATAAACAAGACTGTCAAAGTGGTGATTTAGTTAATAATATTTTATTAATTAATAAGAGAACATTATACATACTTTTTTTTCCACCGCAAATATTTCATAGTACGCTAGAAAATAAAACGCCATGTTTACACGTCCTACATTGAATCTAATTAGATGTCGTTTTAGAATTAGACATCAAATCAGTGCTCGATGCTTGGGTCACTAGCTAAACTGGAAGTATGTGTATTTAAGCATTTTGTGATATTTGATTTGGCACTACGCAGTACTAAATTATTGAGTGCCTAACCAACCTTTAGTTCAGACTGCTTTACCCTTGGACTTGGACGTCTCAAGTGACGCAGTTGTGGCGTCAAAATCACTATTTCATAGTTTTGCGATATATAACACTTGATGGTATTTTGATTGTAAGTAAATATTATTGTGGTACCTATTTTTTACACGTTTATTAGCAATAACTCCTTCCTTATTGCTACCGTACTTTTTGAAAATTGCAAACTGCGAGTTACGGGCACATACGTTGCGACTTGGGTCTTGTCGTACCTAGTAAGGAGGACGGACCCAAGTCGTATCGGTTGTATGGGTAGAGGTTACCACTTAACACCAGGTGGGGCGTCGGCTCGTTCCGTAACTGTGTCACATAGAAAAAAACATTTGATTTCGTTTATTAGTTCTGATGGTGGTTTTCCTCCGTGGTACTTGGAAAATAGATAAGACTTTTTATAATTCCAAGTCATCACCTAATAAAGTTTTAATTTCATTAGTATCGGTTTAGTAATTTGACATGAAGTGGTAATAAAAACCTATGTATATATACATACATACTGTAAACCTTCGTATTTATAATATTACTTTGAAACGTACTATTGCGAACCAATAATGCGGTCTTACGAAGTAACCAATGTTTCCAGTGTTCCCATTCGTGAGCATCGTACGGTTCGCGAACACGGAATGTTCCACGGCGAACACAATGAACGGAACATGTCTCGCTAGGAGAGAGTGTAACAACCTTAATGGAACCATCACGGGATCCTGCGCGTCCAGGCGAGGCCGGTGCTGTATTGGTAAATATGGTATATTATATATATAGTAAATAATATATATAGTAAATAATATATATAGTATATAATAATAGTAATAATAAGACGTATATCACCCTACAAAAAGCAGCCATATTAAATACTTGCAGGATAGTGCAAAAGTTCTTGCAGTTGAACGAAAATTATATGGATCAAAATTTTACATCCACTCCAAACACACAACACATACTGTAATTTACTTGGATAACAGCCCATAAACGCAGTTATTACCAACTTCTAGATAAAGGTTGAGCAAGCAAAACTTTTCCGAAAATAATATTAATAATAATAATATTGGTGTACAATTCACAGCTCCGTCTAGCCCCAAACTAAGCATAGCTTGTACTATTGGAACAAGACAACTGATAGAATACATATATATACTTTTTTTTGTAAATAAATTCATATAATACATATTAACACCCATATATCATATTATATATTAGCCATCAAAAAAATTACAACTACCCTCCGCGCTAGTTAAAAAACTGTGTTGCGGCAGGGTATGGTAGTGAATTTTCTTAAATTCCGGGCTATTATTATTATTTATTTGTTAAAATAACATGACATTTGCAGTCGCCCGGACTTGTGGCGCGACTACCAACGTGAACAACACATATTTCACCAGCCCCGGATATCCGGCCGCCTTCCCCGGGGGGCAAGCCTGTTCAATGATCGTGAACCGGTGTAACATCAATATTTGCCAAGTAAATTATTTTCCATTCAATTTATGCAACAAAATATATAACAGGGCATGGCAGGCATGGCAGGGCAAAGGATCACAGATGGTATTTGAGAAACTGATTAAATAGCTACCTAGACTGGTTACGAACTAAATAAAACAAGTAAAAACAAATTGCAGGCAAGTCTCGGAGTGATGGACGCAACGCAATGCGACTTGAGTCACCTCGTACTTGGTGGAGAGGACCGGAGTCGTATTGCTGTTGTCCATGGGCGGCGGTTACCACTTAACATCAGCTAGGGCGTTAGATCGTTCCATCACCTACATAACATAAAAAAAGCATTATTTATCAGGTCGTCTATTAGGTTGACATAGGTATTGCATTTCCACGAATGGAAACGTAACAATTAAGATGAATTACTATCTTATATTTCTTATAAGAAAGTTCTGAAAGGAGCGAGACGGCCCACCTAATGTTAAGAGAGGCCAATACCCATGATAAAAACGATACGACTTGGGTTTCTCCCCTACTTAGGTATGGGGCATGAATCAATGTGGGATGTCTCATGTGCTTATAATTTCACCTGCAACTACATCTTTCAAACCGGAACTCAGTACGTGTGCGTTACTGCTTCGCGGCAGAAATAGATCTAGTGACAGTACTTGCCTCGCTGAACCTTCAACTACCTGAATAAATCCTAGGAGGTATGAGGTGAAGGTTAATTTTCGTCTGTACTAAGGCAATCAATATTTATCATGTTTCAGCATACATATTGGAATCTATTATATAGGTTTAGGTTATAGAGGTAGGTAGACCATCCAAAGTTCTTAAAAACAAATGCCACAAAAGTAGATAGATAAACTCTTTAGTGTGCATAACACAAAGTAGACAAAAATAAATAAATAAATAAACATAAACAAAGCAGTTACTGTACTGAAAGTATTTACTTAATTAAAAACTTCAACTTACTTTCAAACTCATTTCAGCTGCGCATAGACTTCTTGGACTTCGTAGTAGCGCAGCCGGATGGCGACGGTAACTGCGTGACCGACTCCGTAACGATAGCGGGTGGCAACACGGTGGTGCCCGTACTCTGCGGAGACCTCACCGGGCAGACCCTCTACGTGGACTTCAACAGGAACGCCGCCATCACCATCGTGGTCGCAGCCACCATGGCCACCACCTTCTCGCGACGGTGGAACATAAAGCTGACCCAACTAGGTTGCGATTGTCCAGGAATTGGTGAGCCGCTTCTGTATTCTTTTTGTTTGTCCTGGGTGGGAATCGAACCCACGACCTACACAGAAGGCAGAGTTACTACCGACTGAGCTGTGAGGCCTGTCAAGTTACATCTCTCAACTAGAGGTGCACCGTCGCTATGTCCTTTGGAATCTATGTAATCTGTGTTGTCTGACCTGAGCGCTTCGTATTAATTTGAGGTTAATTAGACTGTAAAACCTTTTATTTACTAGGCCAGTCAAATAAGAGCTAAAAAGCTTATTCTACATTCCCGCCCTTTACGCTCACTCTATTCTATTCGAGTGAATGGTTCTCTCGAATCAGTGTGGTGAAAGGATTTTAAGTGCGCCTCAAAGAGGATCCTTTCGTGCACTTGACACATGTCTTCGAATTATTAATTCTAGGATATGTCAGTTTCCTCACGATGTTTTCCTTCACCGTTTTGGGAACGCGGTATAGCGCACATAAATCTTTCAATAGAAAAACTCATAGGTGTTCGTCGGGATTTGAACCGGCGACCTCCGGATTGAAACTCGTGCCACCACGCTCTCAATACGCTCACTAATAACACTTTTTGTGCCCGCAGCTCCCAACGGTTGTTTGCAGTATTATAGGGGCATGACAGGCATAATCACCAGTTTCAACTACGGAACCGCCGCCAACACGCTGCTCAGTGCGTCCCTAGTCACGGGCACGCGACAGATAACCAACTTGAACTACGGCATCTGCATCAGGATGGAGGCTGGGTTCTGCTCTATACGATACGTTCAGGCAAGCTCGTTAATAACTAAGAATACCAACTAGAACTACCAACAAATATCGTGCCTATCAGTTCTGAGGAGCGACTATAGTTTACTATTGTTTTTAAAAACAAGTGTATACTTATTTATTGGGAAAAAAAAACAATAATTTAGTTATTTTTTACAATTTTACTGCTGATTGAGTTTTTGTACGAGGAGCTTTTTTTTTTTTACAAAAGTAGGTATGGTATACCTTATTAAACAAAAAGTTATTTTTTTTATTTTACTACTAATTAAGTTTTCGGAGCTTTAAATGAAATCGATTGTTAAGGAGTAAATTTCAAGAAGCTTTACAGCATCGCATATTTCTGGAATTCACAAGAGCTGCTTAGGTAGCTTTGATTGGAATATAAGGAATAGCAGTCGAAACATGGATATAGAGCTGTTAGAGACAGAGAGAGGTGGAACCAACTGGAGGAGGCTTTTACCGCTAAGGCGGTCCTACATCCTTACATAGAAAAAGTTGAACCAATACTTAGAAAATTTTAACTATGTATAATAAGTTTCTTTTACCATACTATGTAAGATTTAATTAAATAAAGCTATTATTATTATTATTGTCCCCATTACCCTTTTGCTTGTTTTGTTTTGATTCCTGAATCTTTATGTGCACAGACTCCAAACGACATTTTCTCGTTCACGCTGACCGGTGACGTGGAAGGCGCAGACAACACTGTTCTCGGCACGAACCTGGGCGCTGTCAACGCCGGCCAGTGTGTCACAGACTTTGTGGTGATCCCAAACCCCACGGTGGTGGCTACGGGCCTGGCCGTGGGGACCGACCGCTTCTGTGGTCTTGGGTTCGTCCCCGTGCAGAGTAAGTCAATACAATTTATTAGATAGCTTTCTTTTTAACTAATAAACCAAGCTCTAGAAACTTCTACCTACCAGTAAAAATGTCTCGCAGGACTTTATAATTTATGTACATAATAATTTTATAGAAACTAATATCATAAAGTTTAAAAAATTTGTGCACGAAAGGAGCCTTTTTGCGCGCTTTAATCCTTTCACCACACCCTTTCGAGAGAGCTAGAGACAATAATTCTACCTAAGCAATACAAAGTCTCTTCCCAACAAATTGTGGAAAATTCGTGTAAACAGAGCGCACATTAACTAAACTGACTACTACTATTACACAGTGTAACTAATAATTTAAACGTAGGTAAGTGTTGAACTCCAGTCTACATACGTTAACACAAATAGGGAAATAATTTGAAAGTTCGGAGAAATAGGTTTATTGATAATGATTATTTTATAGAGGTTAATTGTAATACCTATTATCGTGGCGCTATTAGACTGTTGCGGAAAAAAACAATAAATATAATTACTATCTCTATCATCATCATCATCATATTTTATTCACTAGGTTTACACACGCTATTAGCTCTACATTGAGTGAGATGTAGCACTGTTGTATGTTACACCCTGTAAGAGATCCATTTTCAACGTTGACTAAATCCTTTCGTGATCATAAACTAATGTGGCTCTGATACCATATCAGAGCTTTCGCCCTACAGGAGACAGGGACCATTTTGGCCCACTCAACCCAACTCCCTCTGTATATATAATTAGTCAGAGTCAGAACTTCAGTGACATCTTTTCTCTGGAACAGATATCAGAAATAGGAAAAATTAATAAATAAATATTGGTGGACATTTAAAACAGCGCCATCTAGCTCCAAATTAGCTAAGCACAGCTTGTATCATGTGAACCAGACAATTGATATAATACTTAAATACTTTTTTGTAAATACATACATATTATTCATATCAACACTCAGACACCACCTATACACACAAACACCTATGTTCGACACAAAAATGTTTGTACTGGGTGGGAATCGAAGCCACGAGCTACAGCGCAGTAGGCAGGGTTACTACCAGCTGAGCTATGAGGCCAGTCAAAAGTAAAGGAAAATAAGTTCTGATTATGTGTTATAATGAAGTTGTGGTTTCCAGGTGGTGCAAAGCCGTTCGTTATCTACGTGGCGACGGACGTGTCTGAAGGTGCTACCGCTGCCACCCCGCCGGACGTTGCGAACCGCGGTTTTTCGTTAACTTATACACAAATAGCTTGTTAGCGTACTTATTACCTGAGTAACGTAAGACTATTTCAGAAGTTATCCATTACTAATGAGCATAAATTAATATATTTTTTAATTTGACTCTGTAACTATCTCAATGGTGATTTATCTCATTATTTGGCGGACAGTTTTGAATTTATCAAGAACTAATATCGGAAATATTTTGCTGGAAACAGATAGTCAGAAATCGAATAATATTAAGCCAAAGCCGAAAATCGGAAGCGATTGAAAGTAAATTTGGGAAAGATTAAATGTAAAATAACTATAAATGATGTAGCAGCACATAGTTCAGTTTGCTTTAGTAGTGGTATTTGAAAAATAAAAAGTAAAAAACGAGCACTTAAACACAAACTACTTCAAAATTGCTTGAAATCTTAAATTTAATGTTTTAATTTATGTATTGTATTTGTGTATATTTCTGACGACATTTTAGGAAAGGCAACGCCGAAAAATAGGATATTAGGTAAACGCCACTGCTATCGCACTGCACCCAGTATATTATATTCACATACGAAAGGGGCGACCGTAACGGAGGCAAATCAGGCCAAGACAAATACTTCAAAATCGAGCTATGAATCAATATCGTATTCCAGTGTTTCCAACTCCAAAAGTAGGTAATGTTTTTATTTATCAACTGCATTTGAGGAAGTAGATTTCAGCCGCAATATTTCCTGTTTATTAACACACCATCTAACTTTCCATAGAGCCTTTTGATGGCGATCAAACTAACGAAATTTATATAATTTTATTAAGAAGGCATACATCCTATGGGAAGAAACTAATAAAATCCTTCAGAAAAAGCTAAACAGCGTCAAGCTAATAGGCAGCCGATATCTTATATCATAATAATATATAAAAAACAAATGCACTAATGAAAAATGGAGTAAAGTTGTGAATAATTATGTAATAAGACACCGCTGCCCGCCTAACTTTTAAAAGAAAACTCTTGAAAAGATGACTTTATGTTGATGATGAAAATTAGACATTACGCAGGTATCAAAATAGGTATTTATTTTTGCGCAACTAAAGCCCACCTACAATGGACGCCTTATCAAAGCCTTAGCACAGGACACAATAATCCTTAGAAAAATATCATCTAATTCTTTAAGACTTTACCATCATCTTTTCGACTAATGTATATTAAAATTTAGTATATTTAAGTAGGTAATTATAAACAAATAAATACATACAATTCTTAAATGCTTTATTTATGACAGTAATACATAAATTCAATGAAATACACTTAGCTAAAAGTGAATCATACAAATTATTACTAATTAAAAATATTTAACAAAAATCAACAAATTGAAATACTAATGTATGAGATGGAACTACAAATAGATACAGGTTATTGTGAAGTACAAGTTCTGTAAATATGTTACTATACCAATAATTTTTAAGTGGACAATGTGGTTAAGACTTCAGACACCGATTACTTTTAAGAATATTAAAGATGTGTAAAATTTTGTAACATCAATATACAATAAACATGTGAAAATTATGTTGAAACTATTGAATGACATCTAGGTTTAAGGAATATTGATTGGTATGGGAACTTAACTTTCATGTCCAGATAAATATGACAAAGTATCGAAATATAATTTCTTATCTCCATTATACTATAACTTCAATAAATGACATTTAACAGTTAATCTAATAAAACATTAGAATTTAATCATCATTAATCTCGACAGTTACACACTTACTGCAATACATCGGAAAGAACTGGTTTGTGTGTGATATGTGATTTCGCACTGCTCATGTTTGTGGTAAATTATTATATAATATGATAGAACTAAATACGTCTTTGATATGGGCTTGTATTTTTAATAAATATATTAAGTAAATTAACAATTTCAGCTTACTTTTACTTATTTAACAAAAATTCGCGCTATTTCCTTATTTAAATATGAATATTGGCATAGTGTGTAAGAATTACAATGTGGGAAAACATACAGTACACTTGGAATTTCCCTGTACACAGAAATATTTACTCCTGAACCGGTACCGATGCGTTGCATTGAGCTAAGTTCTTCCTAACCTTAAGCCTTGGCATGAAGCGGAATAACCTTTCCCATTTTGTTCGCAATAGCCTTTTGCATGTTATCATACCATGTACCGATATCGGTGTTGTTACGGAGGTCTTCGAAGGCCTGGCAACCCTCGATGCTGCTGAGGACTCCATATACTGTGATATCGGCGAGGTTGGGCTGGTCTCCACCGAGGAATACGGTCCGCTTCTTCTTGACGGCGGCCGACCAGTCACGTGCCGCGGCGTACAGAGACTGACGGGCGTCTTCCTTGATATGGTGCCTGGGAATACATATGAGAAATTATTTAATCCTGGTCTGGTCCAACACACCTTGTAATGAATGCGGATATAAACACTTGACACATGACTGGCCTCACAGCTCAATTGGTAGTAACTCTACCTTCTATGCGTAGTTTCCGTATGTCGTACACCAATATTTACTTAATTTATAATTATTGTAACCAATATTTTCAAGCAAAAGAGTTATTGGTGGAAATCGAACCAGGTACTATCGTAAGGAAGGTTGGAGTCCATACCCACTCAACCACCACACTCTCAATGTAGTATAATAATCATATAATAATATTGGTGAACGTTTCATACAGCGCCATCTAGCCCCAAGTAAGCTAAGCATAACATGTGTCGTGAAAACCAGACAACTGATACAATACTTAAATACATTTTGTAAATACATGCATACAACATCACAACACAGTAACATCTATGTTCATCACACAAATGTTTTGCCCTGGGTGGGTATCGAACCGACCAACAGTGCAGAAGGCTGTACTACCAACTGAGTTGTGAGGGCTACAGATTCCAAAGTACATTTAAAACAGCTCACCGTTTCTTGAGTCGCTTGGAGATGGCCCACATTGCCACGGCGCCACCGTACACCATCAGGGCGCACTCCCAGAGCGGGAACGCATCCCTCCAGCCGCCGGCACGCTCAAACCATTTGAATGTCTCGATGGCTTCGCCGTAAGTACGGTACACATTCGGCGAGAGAGTGTGCACCAACACGTTATCGGCCCACTTCCTCCACTTGCGCTCCTCCCTGATAACAAAAAATAATAATAAAATATATATTAAATGCAAAAATATTTTTAACAGACTCCAGAAAAATGAGGAGGTTCTCAATCCGGTTGTATTTTTTTTATGTGTTTTACCTGAGGTCTCAGTCATTCAATATGGAAAAAAATAACTGTTTCAAAGGTGTTTTTTTTTTCAGATTGGTCCCATAAAATTTTTAACAATATCGGTTCAATAGTTTGTAAAATAACTAGAAAAAACATATCATCCAAGAATGAGATAACAAGGAATCATTCTCGTTAATTGGCGATTCAATTGGTTTTTTCGCTATGCTGCGCAAAGTAATTATTATCTTTCGTTTTTGTAGTCAATAAATGATCAATCGCAGAGGAAATATTGTTGGATCACTTCAATTCAAGTCTCTTTTTAGTTAAATATAAGTCATTGGGTCTCAGTAGTAAAAACTAATTGGTGCAATGCAATACAAAAATACAAGTTATTTTGCAATCTAAATAAATGTTAAATGTATGGAGAAGCCAAAATAAGGAAAAAACTTGTGACTTACATTTCTTCATCTTTGACCTTTCCATCTGTTAAGGGAGTGTTGCTCATAATGAAATATCTGTTAGACACCTCAGTGACCTCCTTGCCGTCTTTGACGTATTTGTTGGCAGGGTAGTATCTGATAACCTGGCTTAACGGATAGGAGCGATCGAGGAAGTAGGTTTCCAGCACTGAAATGATGCCGGTACTATCCATAAGTTGCTGTAATAAATATCAGTATGAGCGGTGAAAAATATTAAACATTACAAAACTATAACAAATACTTGATGATTATAAAATCAGCAACAAGTATGATAAGAATCTGACCTGATATCCTCCATCCGACTGAACGAGCATGATGGGTACTTTTTTATACTCTGACCACTTGATTGCCTGACGGAGCACAGCATCGACTTCTACTATCTCATAGCTGATGCCTCGAGCATCCAAATACGCTCGAACCTTGCAGCAGAATGGGCATGTCCTGTATTGGAACAGGATAATGTGCACGTCGTTTGTGTCAGTGTCACTGGATACCTATAAACAGAGTAAACATTTAATTACATAACATAACCTCTATCTCGATCCAGTAACATTACACTACTGCCCCATACTATTTATAATATAATGTATTATATAAGGTGTGTTTATGTGTTCCCACTGCTAAGATACATTAGCCTATTCAACTTCATTCTTCTCGGCATCCATCATCCTGCATTCATCTGTAGCGGCATAGATCTAGGCCTCGACACATGATTATTACTGAAACCCAAGTTAGTTTGGTAGCAATATCATGTGAAAACCTTCTTTAATTACAGTGACTAAATGAGTACTCAGTACTGTAGATTCTATTAATCAGTGTTAGAACAATAATGGCTTTTAAGATAACCTTATGATTAAAATATTGTTATAAAAACTTCAGCTTAAAAAAAAGTTCATATCACCATTTTTATAAAATGTTTGGCTGATAGAAATGAAAAAACTTACAATTCTATGTTACTAATTTTATCATGTAGTATGTAATATTATTTATGAAACTGAATTACTTAAGTATTAAAAAAAAAACACATTATTGCTATTGTTCTTTATTTAAACAGTGATTTCATATAATTGGGAGTCATGGGTAACTCAGATTTATATGAGATTATCATTATGACTTCAAGATTTTAATTAAGGTTAGAAAAAACATAAGAACTCAGATAACATATTCTCAAATTCAACTTGGGAACAAATCAAAACATCATTTATTTTTGGGAGATTTCAAAACGCTTTATATTATTTATGAACTGTACTCAAATGATGATTACTCTAATTTCTGTATTCAGGAAAAGTCACAGGTAAGTTCCAGGGTTTTTCTAAGTTGATTTGCATGGAGAAGAAAAATAAATCAAATATTAATAAAATACCAATCTACCAAAATAAGGAGGAAAATAGCACTTAAGTAAAAATAACTGTTCATTCATTTAGAAAACTGAAAAAGTAGCAGTAAAAGAAAATACTGGCAGGAGTGCAGATAGCAATGTCAAAATAACCCTATTTCCCACATCTAAATGATTTCTTACCTTCAGACAGTTAATTATCTTAAATATAGTTCTGGGTAAACACAGTGAGTTACCTCATGAACCTATTAATTTATCAAATAAACACAAACATATCTGACATATCTGACATTAAAAACTAGATCTGCCAAGGTCACAGAGTCATAAAGAAAGCTTACTTATTTCATTAGGTCTATACTTATAAGTAATAACTAGATATACATCCATAACATGAAGATACTGAAGAATTTTAAAGATGACTAAATAATGGATAAACTCTTACTTAACCACTTGACCAGCACAAACTGAACACACATAAAAGACACACACATATACATGAATGCACACATTTATATACATTCTGTGCATGTTGGTTCCTGCAAGATTTCAGATCAGCATGGGCTGCTGAATCCAGGCTGTTTTCTACTTGAATAATCCTTTACAATATATGTATGCATACTGGCATCCAAGTGATTAGTTATTAAAAACCATGATCGGTGGATATCAATATAGAAAATGAACAGAAAATAATAATAGAGCACTCACTTTATAATGTGGCTTGTAGTTAGGCAGCTCCTTCAGGAAAGCATAAGCGTTACTTTCGGGGGTAAATTTTTTCTTAGTGTTCACTTTGTAGTGAGTGTAACCTCCATAACCAGCCCCGATGAGAACACCGATACTAGCGCTCACCAAAGTAATCTTCGCCACCGACCGAGTAGGCCGGCTTCTGGTAGAAAAGTATACTTTAGACAAATTTATATTTTCTTTAAACGTCGGAAGCACTACCTTCCGAAACAAGGTGTGCGTCGGGCGCCACATTTTACGTAATTGCGAAGGCAATCTCGGAGAGAAATATTTATAAATTTCCTGACTTTTCTACAATCGATCAGACCGTGATTGTGAATGTTGATAATTTGACATTTCAATTTCACATTGACTTTGGCATACACGGCCTATAGATAAAAAATAGTGACAGTGAATGTATGGTTTTTAGTCTTTGATACACTACAAAATCCACGATAGATATCCAAAAATATATAAATCCTGAGCAAGAAATCTGAGAATCACTTAATATCTTCAATTTATAATACGGAAGATTTTGCACTTTTGTTCTGAAACGTTATAATCCGAACAGAATGAATATCTGCCTTGACCATAGGCTTCATGGAAACGAAACGAAAATCGGCTTACTGCTCATGAACTAGGTATTGACATATAATACCAACGCACACTTGAAACAAAAAATCATTAAACTCATTTCATACTAGCCTACCTACTATTTGATTTGTCCAGTGCCACTTTTTCAATCCTAAAGCATCTTTTGACTCAATTTTTAATGCACGTTCCATATACAAAAAAAATACAGAAGCCGTAGCTAACACCCAGGCTCGTTAGTGCATCCACTGATATCAATGTAAAGAAGCGTAAACAGAATTAATTTATAAATAGTTAAGAGATGGTACAAGCCGAAGTGATTATAAGTAGTATCCTCTGCCTATATCAAAAGTGATTTGACTTGGGTCTTAATTTACGGATAAACCCCAGTCACGTCATATTACGCACGTAAATGCGCCTTCAGAAATTAGAAATCTGTCATCGGCCTTGTTTTTTTTTGTGATGAAATGAGTTGTGTTTACATGTTTAATGTTTTTGGTGGAAGCCTACAGTAAATCAGGTTATTCACTGATGTGTGATATTTAACAGTTTAAAAAAATACGTTTCAGGGAAGTAAAACAGAAAACGAATAAATTGAACCTGAAGCTGATTTTCAAGAACGTACTCAGCAACAATCACAGCTTACGCAAAAAAATAAACTTTATTTATGTTGTGATAGAACAAAACGTTTATTATGTCCAAATGTAAAAATATTCAAACAAAATATTTATTTGGTTTTTGTTACTTTTCATTCCCCTTATCAACTCATCACGTTACACTGTGGCACCTTGGGAGCACAAAACGATAGATTGATAAACGTTTCAACGTGTTTTCTTGTTTGTTTCGTCAGTGTAAACTTACGATTCAAGTGTTAACAGATTATGATCGATGAATTTGCCGGTATCGAATGATCACCATACACATATCAATGGTCAACAGGGCAGTTGTCACTGCTTCTATATATCTCATTTACATTTATTACCTTTCGGTACAATTTCCTGAATTGGATCACATCGAAATTAATTAAAAGTTTCATTGTCAGAAAATAGTAACATAGCGAAAAATCTGGAATCGAATTCTTAGAATTTTATTTCATTTGTAAACTAAAGTAAGTCCTAATTTTTTACAATAACGTTATTAAATATTATTTATTTATATATGCAGCCTATGCTGTATTGGCATCTTATTAACAGATACAAAAAAAAATACCATAGACTTTGTTAACATCCCAAGTGTCCCATCCCTTGCCTTGCCTTGCCCCACATCTTTCTTGTACCTCACTCATATTTCATTCGTGCTCGGCGAAAGAAATGTCTGTTGCTTTATGATTACTTTTTGATTCAGTGATTGATTGCGAAAAAAAGGGTATAAGATAGTCGCAAATATTTGATAACTTTAATTAAAAGTGCTCAGCAGTTTGTTTATTTTTTTTCTAGTGAGTTAAATTGATCAGGCGCCATAAGTAAGGTAATTTTGTGGAACACATCTTATTGCGAGTATTGCCGCGTTACATAGATCTTTTCTTTGGTGGCATTAGCTGCGTGGCGTGAGATTTTTTTTTATTTGTAGAAAAGTGGTTATGCCCGAAGCATGCCATCGACGTCGCGGTCGAGGGGCTCCGGGCGCGGGCCGGACAGCGCGGCGCGGGCCCCGGTCATAGCGCCCATGTCGGAGCGGCAGCAGCTGGCTCTTGTGATGCAGATCTCATCACAACAGTCCACAACAGGTGCGTTCGCTCGTCGCCCTCGTACGTGACACGTATGTTTACGAAACGAGTACATACTCATTCCCGCCAATTCTGAATACAGCCGTTCCGACCCCAGCCGCAGAAGAGAGGAAGCGAACGAGACAGCAACGCAACGGAAGAGGAGAAACACCTCTTCATGTAGCTTCCATCAGAGGAGATCATGAACAAGTTAAAAAGCTGCTCAACCAAGGACAAGATCCGAACATACCAGATTTTGCTGGTAAGTATATTACAGTTCCTTGTTATCTTTGCTATCATGAAATGCAATGAATCCCATAAAAATGCCAATTGATGCCAAAAGATAGATTATGAGCTGCATTTAATATATCCATAATATATTTCCTAATTCATCTATGTTAACTAGGCCATAAGAGGCTTTTTATGAGGCGGTTTCGGTGCATTTTATTAACAACATTATAATATAACCATAGTTTCATGTAATTAAAAAGATAATTAAACATCAAAGGCTGAATTGTCTTATATCAGCAGTCCATATAGTTAAATAATCATATATTCTAGATAAAGATAAAGATTACCCTTATGATAGACCCCCAATCAGGCTGAAAGTTATTTATACAAGCGTTAAGAATTGTTTATTCAGTTCTCATTACCTATGCATGGTAACTATTCAATGTCTTTTATTTAGTTTCTATTGATGTTCTATTACTGTGATGTGAGGCATGATTTACTTTCATTTTATTGATCATCCACATTGTTACTTCATGTTATGCAACCAGTCGCTATGAATATAATGTTAAATGTTTAGCTGTGCATATAAATGTTGTAGATCACTATTGTATTTTACATGGAATACATGTTTATAAACAGATATTTATTATTGAGTTCAAGAGGTGAAGACAATGTTTAAACATTTATCAATAATTGCAAAACCATTGTTGTCTTCATCCACCGTTGAAGTGTTCTATTTCAGGTTTTCAGATTCATGGACATACCAATGATTAGAAATGTAATATAGTTTCACCGAAGGTATTTCTGGGACTTTCGTATTATAAAACATGTATTTAGTTCATATTCAGTTCAAAATTATGTTGTCAACTGTAGAAGTATTTATATATCCACCTATGCCAACTATTTTCATAACTTTAATTAGATATTATTTGAAAATGATCTTAACAGAAACAAGAAGCACAGGGTTTGTTAATAAATGGATATAAATGGGAATTACTATATTATGTCACATTTAAAAAATATCCCTAAACCAAGATGTATGATGTGAGCGAAGAATCAGTTTAGCTCGAATTAGACGGCTGGGAAATCGGTCAACACAGGCTTATTACCATACAGAAATCAGTAGTTCAATTGATGCAACCTTGAACTGAACTCGCGGACATTAAAGGAAATGCATACAATGGAGGGCCACTACTGGCAGTTTCAATAAAACATAAGTGTGGTGGCAAATTACATGCAATTTGTACAAACTGTCAGTGTATTTGTTTGTTTCACTAATATGAGTTGTACAACTTCTTATGAACAGAAAAAAGGCACAATTTAATTTTATTAAGTGGTCTGGTTTCGTATTACTTTATGGTACTACATTTAAATAAAAAATCACCACATCATTACCGTGAAGCTCAAATCTTAAGTTACGGAAATTTATTATTATTCACTATTACTACTACACTACTAATCTTGCCGCTTGGCTCTCTCGAATAATGATTGGTTCATGATTGAACATTGTGCGGAATGAAAATAAATTGTGCCTCAAAGAGGCTCCTTTTGTGAATTCAGATTCAAATGCATGTATCCACACTAATCCAGATATAGATCGCGGGGTAGATAATGTGGCTGAATAATATCACAGTTCGTCAACAGTCAATTTAATCAGTAAATATTATAGAGTTATATAGTATATATGAAATATAGGTGTGAAGGTCGCTGCTTACGTTATAGGGATAAAACCACGACGGGACTGGGTTCTGAAAACACGGACGAATGCATACGCATCAATTTACGTTCATCGTCACATGATCAGTTCTGGGAAAGTTACTTGCTAGTGTCGTAAAGATGGATTTTTAATTTGAATATTTGGCATATTTATTTGATTAAGTTGCGGAACGAGCGTTTTGCCGGTGTTAAGTGGTGACCTCTGCCCATAACAAGTACTGCATGGGTCCTCGGCAAGGTACAAGACCCAAGTGGCATCGTATGCGCCCGTAATTGGTATTGCTGTTAGATGCAGAAGTTGCAGTCGTCAAGAAATGGGATTGTTGGTACAAGAAAAGAGGATAAAGAGAATCCCACTCTTAAAGCTTTCTCACGCTTCCTCATGAACATAACCACTACTGGGGCCCACTACTGTTTCGCGTGCTTTGTATAGAGCGGACATTTTGTACCTGTCCGCTATCTGTTTAGCGGTCGAGAGTTCACGAAATGCAATGATTGGATCATAAATGGTCATCCATTCGAGCATTTTATTATTTTTGAAGTTGAATTTAACAAAAATATTTCTTTTTTGATATTTTTTATATATTGGGTTAAATGCTAGGTGATTACGAACAGATTAAATAGGCTTGCCGTCTATTTTTTTATTGATAGAGCTAGCCAGGCATACGAAATGCACGTCACTACTAGAACTCCGACCACGTATCACGGACGGGACGTGAAAAGCAGTCGTCGACGACATTTTTCCACCCTTTACGCCATTTTGCATATTTTTTCTATAAAAATATTGGTTTTCAAAAATTCCGGTCCCGTTCGGTCCTGTATAAAATACGTTACGTACCCATGATCATTATTGTTTTTCTTTCATAATATAGGCATAGGTGGATTGTTGGTATGTTAAAATGCTGAGTTAGAAACGCATCTTTTAGATATGGTTTTAAAATTCATAATGGTTGAGTTACAAATTTTAGGATGGACTCCTTTACATGAAGCTTGCAGCTACGGATGGTTTGAAGTAGTAGAACTACTTGTAAATAGTGGCGCCCATTTGAATGCTAAAGGATTAGATGACGATACTCCACTCCACGACGCCACAACGTCTGGAAACCTCAAGATGGTTAAATTTCTCGTCGAACATGGAGCCGACCCCTTCGTCAAGAACTCCAAAGGCAAAATGCCGTCTGACTACGCCGCACCGCCTATTTTCGAATATCTGGAGCCTTTCGTGAAAGGTATGTAATTTTTTTCTAATAATTATAAAATTCTCGTGTCACTGTGTGTAAAAAACTCCTCCGAAACGGCTTGACCGATTTTTGTAATTTTTTTTGTGTATATTCAGTAGGTCTGAGA